>CATIWK010430056.1:0-16101 GCA_949634005.1 Mallotus japonicus
TTTTTTTAAATATATCATGTTTATCTATGTTTATCTAATTGTTATTTTAAAAAAAATAGAGTGATATATACATACATATTTGATTTTTTTTTTTTGGGAAATCATACATATTTGATTATTGTCCTAAAATATTATTTGAACCTTTTTAACAGGTAACAGGTTAAGAAATTGAATGGTTAAGATTTAAAAGACTAAATCCAACAGTTATTTTTTCATGACACTATGTCATGATGACACTATATAATGACCCATAAAACTTCAATCAAGAATCTGCTTGATTGTTTCAAACATAAAAGCACTTTGACGTCAAAAAAAATAAAAATATATAAAACTTCAATCAAGAATCTGCTTGATTGTCTGAGAAGTTATATATATATATATATATAAACAAATTTTAATTTATAAATTTAAATAAATTTTTATAAAATCAAATTTGAAATAGTTAACGAGTATCTGTATTCATTTACAATTTTGGTCATGATTTGAGCGTGGAGCATTCTTGAGGTCATAACCCAAATAGCTTAAATGAAAAAGTAAAGAAAATTCAATATCTAATAATTACCTGACTTGATGAATCTTGTTGTCTCTTGGCTTGAAGTTTTCAAGTTTGATGGATCTCTATGTTGTGTCTGTTTTTACTTTGTAGCAGTCAATCATTTCCAAGTTTCTTTATTAATACATATATTTTTTCTTCAATTAATATTTGTATAACACTTCCAATTAACATGAAGTTTATTTTTTCAAAAAAAAAAAAAAAAAAAAAACTGATGAGAATTTGAATATATGACCCTCTAAATTTTGTCATTTGTATAAAAATACAGTGAGACCAAACACAACGAACCAATACAAATCTTTTTTCTTCTCCTACAAATTGACTTGGCAATAAACGTTGTAGGTACTAAGAACAACTTGTTTATAGATGCCACATGGACAAAGGCCTCCTATCCCATCTAAATTGAATTGCCGTCTCAAACTGGGTTTTCTCTCCATTTGTATTTTGTAAAGATATCAAAATTCCATGATCCAACCTTAGCAGAATCTCAATTAATGTTCTTTTTAACTCTTTCACATACATATACACACAACAATGGACTGAAAGATAGTGATGCTACTTATAACTTAGCTATTAAGACAAAATCTTATAGGCACACATACGTTAAACTTTTGAAAATTATTAACTAATGAGTAAGAAAAGATTTAATGAATATAAAAAGAAAAAGATAGATGTTGCTACTCGCTAGCGACATTTACCTTTTTAGCCATTTTTTTTATATTTACATTAGAATAAAAAAATTTATAAGTTATAGGTGATTAATCCTTGTATGATGGGTTCACCTCAGTACCTTGAGGTTTTAGATTTCAAAAAAAATTATTTAAAAAAATTAAATTTTTTAAAAAAATAATTATCATTAGGGGCAATATTGAAATTGCTCCGAAATAATTTTTGTTCTCTAGTGGACCAATGACGTTGCGAGTCGCGATAGCTAACGGTGTCCATTTTAAAATACAGAGAGAGATGTAATCCTTTTTGATTTATATTTATCAACATAAAGATATTAAATTTGAGGCCACACTATTTTTTTTTTTAATTTTACAAAACCAACACAACACACACTAAATCAGAGACAAAACATAATCTTTCACAAAATCATGACAATTTTATAAAAATATGTTCTATTTGATTAAGGGGTGAATAGCAAAGAATTTTTTTTTTTAATCTAAGAATCAAAAACTTGCTGCTTGCAAGATATGTGAGGTTTGTGAAAATACTTTAGATAGTGGTTGGAATTTTTTTTTTTCATATTATGCTTCCTATGTCCGCTATAAGAGTTTCAACTATTTCAAAATTTGAGTTATGAGCTAAATGAATCTCATAAGAGGGTAAGACTCTTCTAATACTTGCTTTCTTTATTGACAAAAATCCATCCAAATAAACCAATTAATAAATAAGTTAAAAATAATCCAAAGCCTACAAAATTTATGTGATTCCACTTTTAATTTTCTATATCCATGGACAGATACAATTCTTCAATATATAAGAAAAATCACAATATAAGGCTCTGTTTGTTTGCAGAAAATATTTTATCTTTAGAAAAATATTTTCCAAATAAAATATTTTTCAATGTTTGTCTGCAACACTAAAAGACAATAAATAAGGAGAGAATGCATTGGAAAATAAAAGAAAAGGCAATAAATGAGGAGAGAAAACATTGGAAAAAGTATTGAAAAATGATTTCCCATCCATAAAATGGAAAATCATTTTCCCTTGTTTTGAAGTTATTTTCCTTTGACTAACAATTTCTTTTTCTTTGACTTATTTTCTTTGGTAATCCAAACACTAGAAAATAAGGGAAAATATTTTTCAGAAAAATATTTTCCGCAAACAAATGGAGACTAAGAAATTATAATTCCTCTTAAATGATTAAACTTAAATCCACAATTTGTATCACATTAGCATATAAACTAAAATACACACATTTATCCACTCCTCTAAAAACCTTGAATAAAAATACAACTCCTCTAGAAACCCTAGAGAAGTCCTGTTGAAATTAATTCTAGAAAAAATACTCTAAATAAAAGATACTGACACAGGTATTTCCAAATCTCCTTAAATGTTATTTCCACATTCAGGACACCTAACTACCATCAAACTTGCAAATTCCAACAAATTTCAAGTTGTTTTGTATTTTTCCTAACTTCTTAATTAGTTCCACTTAATATTTATAAATCCTTATATTTATTATTTTCCAAAAATTATATTTTTTCTATTCCAAAACTAATTTAGACTTCTCAAGATTTAATTTAATTTGAACATCTCATAATTTATTTGAACTCAAAACTTAATTAAAAAAATCTAAAATTTTCGCCACTTGAACTGATATATATTGGTATAATAATTGGAATTCTAATTTACTACTAGATAGATGATACTTCATCCGTTCCTTTTTAATTGTCGTTTTAGGTTAGATTTTTTGTTCCTATTTATTTGACGTTTTCAATTACTAATGAATTTTAACTACATTTTTCCTATCATACCCTTATTTATACATACACTACTTTTGGGAATATACAAAACTAATAATTGGTTGAGAGAATTATTATAAGGATAGTATAGTATTTTACACATATATTAATTACATTTCTTAATCTATATGTATAATTCTTAAACGACAATTAAAAAAGAACAGAGGGAGTATATCTAAGTGAGTAGATAAGTTAAATTACACTTGTATCTAGGTGGGAAACAATATCAATCCACTCCAATTAATTAAGATTGGGTTTGGGTTAATTAATTCCCTGTTTTCCTTAATTAATAGTACTGCTGCATTGTACTTAGGGAATCTGTGGGTGTGTTTGTACTAAAATCCTTCTTCAGCCATTCTGATAAGTTGGCAAAGCGAGCTTTAACAGTCTGTAGTATCTCCAATATTTCGTGATATTTTTTTGATGAACTTGTGGGTGTGTTTGTACAAACATCACGATGGGCCCATTTAACCATTTCCAAGATCCTTGAACTTTCCTTCTGTAATACGATTTTTTTTCCCTTTCTTCTACAAGTTAGAGTTGGCAATATATAAATATTGTTCTAAGACACTGGGAGATAAAAAGAAACCCTAACACCGTGAGATCACGGTGTAAGGGTATATTTTGTCCCCATGAAGATAACATCTGGACAAAAGGTGCTCCATCACATACACCACGATCTTGTTCTTAGGGTATAATATCTTCTCATGAACATAACATATGGACAAAAGGTATTCCATCAAAAATTAAATTTTTGTTTCGCTTACTGTTTGTGATTAAATGATCCTTTCCTGACCTTAGCAGAATATTAAATGTATGGACGGAGAAAGGGCCCTTTGATAAAGGTTTTGTTAGATAGGTCAATATATTTCAATTTACGTATAGACACTAGTTGGTAGGAGACTTTTGCGACTTTTATAATTTTATTTCCGATCAAATCCGATTAATTAAAGATCAATATAATCTAAATACCGATGATTTAGAAAAAAAAAAATTTGTTGGAACTGATTTAGAACCCTTTATTATGCAATTAATGGTTCTGCTAAAGACTAATATACCCTTCTTTATTGCTGACGAATATTGTTAAGTGTGTTTGACTAATATTGTATTTCCAATGTACATTCACCATAATCAATGTAATTTAATTCTTGGCAGGATGATTTAATGTGTGAAGCTGGAAATATATACTTGTTCCAAATTGCTTGGTGAAATATATGCTTCATCAAGGTTTGCATTAGCTCCTTACTAATATTTTTTTAAAATAAATTTATAATAAATCAATTTATTTATTGTATATAAAATTTAATTTATTTTAAATAAGATTTTTAAATAAAAAATCATGTTATTACAGAAAATCTAAATATATTCTAATTTAGTTGAATTAGAAAAAAAATATTTACAAATATAATCTTTCTAATAATGTTACTTAATTAATTAACTAAAATGTATTTAATTAAATTTTAAAATATTTTGATTTCATGAGGAAGGCACAAGAGGCTTGTATAGGTTGGTGTAAATTTTGAACTTGGACTTGGTCTTTAGTTGTCTGAGAATTGATTTTTGACGCAAATGCATGTGGTGATTGAGCAAACTTTTCTTGGAATATCTTGCAACCATTATTTCTAGAATTTTGATGTTTTTAAAATGTTAATCAATACATAATATCATATTTGTTTTTTCTTGGTGTGAAATAGTGGCGTTGTGCTGTCCTTGGTTGGAATAAGCCATGTTGCAATTCAATTTCCTGCATATGGAAAGATCAAATCCTACATGGCTAAAAAAAGGTAATAGTTACTGTCTTTCTATTTATTTACTATTTTGTGGATTATATTTTTAGATTATTTTGTAAAATATTAAGTTTGATAAATGTTGATGTTTATTATGTACTCAACATTCTCAGATAATACAACTGTTGATAATCTAAGTATTAAGGATGTTACAATGGCTTCTTCAACAGCTAAAGTGCTTGCTTCTGTATTGATTTACCCTCATGAAGTGTGTTTTAGCACCACACTTTCCTTATATTGGATATAGTCCCACCTACCATCCACAGAACTCCTTATAGTTCTGTCTCTCTCCCAACTCCATCTACTGTTATTAAATTTACCAGCTATGTTGATTTCACTAAGAAATTTTAAAATGATTTCACCAAGCAATTTGGAACAAATATATATTTCCAATTGAAAAAATTTATTGGACATTGGTGAAACGTTTCACATGTACAATTGTATTAACTCTAATCTTTACTTCACCATGTTACTGTCAATGTAAAACTAACTTCATCACATTATTTATTTATTTTTTAACTAAAACACTACTATACATATCTCAATACTACTCAAATTCTAAAAATATTTTAGCCTAACTAGTAATAAATTGCATAAATTTATTTTTTACAATAGTACAAAGTATAAAAAAGAATGCATGCAAAAATCAAAACTAATAACAAGAAGCAACGTAAAATTATAATTCATAAAATTATTAGAAATTTAATATAATTATAATTCATAAAATTTCTATAAGTTATTTATTTAAATAATTGTTATATTCCTTTAATATTTTTTTTATTTGTTTCAACTCTAAAATTAATTTTATATAACAAATATTATAATCATAATTAATTATAAGATAACAAGAAAGCATTAGTTATTTTTTTAATAAAAATTTAAAAATAATTCTAAATGATAATTATACTATTTTTTATATAACAAAAATGCTATCTCACAAATTATGTGCTATAAATACAAGACAGACAAATTTTTTTTATTAATTTATTACTTAATAAAATTTAATTTATATTTGTTTTTGTTAGGAGGATCAAGTTTACTTAGCAAGCAAGGCAATGAGCTTTCTTGCTTATATAATTTGGAAGAGGACTAATTAAGATAATATTGATGGTCAAAGATAGCAGTTGGAACCTTATGTGTGAGTGCTAGCCTAACTAGGATATCATGGTGCACCATCTGATGTGGTTTTCTCCTCCATTTTTATATAAAAAAAAAGGATAAATACAACTATATGCAAGTAAACTCATTATATGTGTCACACAAGAGTGTGTGTCTATATATATATATGTAATGATTTAATGCAAGTAAAAAATTTTCATATATTGGATGCTCAATTAACCATTGTTGTCTTATTTATTTGTTTATTTATGTTATATATAAAAATATGGATAAAACTCACTTACATTATAACTAACGAGCTCTTACTAACATTTTTTTTAAAAGTAAATTTAAAGTAAATCTATTTATTTGTTGTATATAAAATTTAATTTATTTTAAATAAGTTTTTTTAAATAAGATTTTTTTTAAAATAAAAATTCATTGTTATTATAGAAAATCTGAATATATTCCAATTTAGTTGAATTAGAAAAAATACTTACAAATATAATCTTTCTAATAATGTTACTTAATTAATTAACTAAAATGTATTTAATTAAATTTAAAAATATTTTTTGCATGCAAAGTTTTGAAAATCATTTTTGTTGCAATTAGATTCATTGATGAATATATATTTTATATTTAATGAATATATATAAATAAATTGATTTTGTTTTGGATTGATTGGACAACTATGTTAGGTGATCATACTGCCCTCCATTTATCATATATAAGGCGACTTCCACTTGCTGCCACATATAACCATTTTCAAGCAGCATAATAGCAATTGCATGCACGTAGCAAAATGATACTAATTAATTAAAGCTCATAACATAGTGAAATGACACGTAATTGGTTTCTAAAAATAATTGCAAATTTTACCTCATATTCTAGTTCACCAAGGCTTTATATGAAGTGTTCACTATTCAAATAAACTAATCAAAACACTTCACCATATAAATCAGTCCCCTCCTCTCATTAAACTCACCCCAAATCAAGTACAAGTTTACTACACATTCTTGCATTAAATCTGACCCTTCATCAGTAGCACTTCCAAGAATCAACTTTACTAACCAACATGGCCTTAAGGGGAATCAACGTTGCTCTAGCTATTCTCCTTGTGGTCATATCGATGGAAATAGCCATGGCTTAATCAGGTTGCACTAGTGTGATCATTGGCCTGGGTCCTTGCCTAAATTATGTTACTGGAAGCTCATCAACTCCATCCTCTTCATGCTACTCGCAGTTGTCTAATGTTGTCCAATCATATTGTCTGTTCTAGTTCACCAAGGCTTTACATGAAGTGTCCACTATTTAAATAAACTAATCAAAAAACTTCACCATAACAAATTTACACTCATTCACAAGCACTATAGGTCATACTAAAAAAATAGTTGAGTGAAAAACTTGTATGATGCAGAGTGGACTCAAAGTAGCACAGAACGTACTCATTAACTTCACCAAGGGAAGATTGCAGGTTAACCAAGAGAGCCATCATCTCCTCTGCTGCACTTGCATCAACATTCTTCAAGAAGAGGGTGGACCATTACATTAAAAAAAAAAAAAAACCTCAAAACATGGTGGGATATTAATAGCCTAATCAAACAAAGTAGAGAATAACTTGAGCACTTTGAGTCCAGTTAAATATTATATTCAATATACTCAATATTCTAAATATACTTAATATTATATTTAATTATATTTAATATTTTAATATTATTTAATTTTAATTATTTTAATTATTATTTAATTTAACTTAATATTAACAGAATTTGATGGAGTGACAGAAAACCTAGCCAAGTAGTATATATAAGGTTTAGTGAAGAAAATAATTTTTCTAACATTAAGAGAAAAAGGATGCTACCTTTTGCAAAGGATCGTGTTACGAGCGTACCTAGCAAATCCAAAATCAGCAATTTTCAGAAGTGCATTGCTCTAGGTAGTGGAAAGGAGGAGATTCTGTTATAAAAACTAATACGTATCACAAATGGAATCAACCAGACACCACAAGGCTGCATGGATAGAATTAATAAAAACCAAAATCCCAATCTATAGTCTTACAATATATGCCAAGATACTTTATCTTCACAAATTTCACAACCCATTATTAGTCTTATAATCTTGCAAAAGCCTAATTACACAATACCATTTCCCATATTAAAGTTCAAGGTTAAACAAACATTAAGTCGGTGTAATACCTGTATAAAAGCATTCATTAAAAATGTCTTCAATAATTAGGCCTAGAATGCAATCATTCCATTCTTCTTTTTACCTAGATGTAGACTCATTGAACCCTTTCTTAACGTCAGGGGCATCTCCACCATAGATCAGAGGGTACATTTTAAGTTTAAGGTCATACGTGTTGATAGATACTCCCTACATGTTGTAGAGGTTTATGAATCACAATTATAAATTGTAAAATAGATGATAGGGAATCAAGCAAAATTGCTCACCTCATAAGTTTATCCCTTACCCAATTTAACTTTAGTAAAAAATTTTCTGTCTATGGTGCTAGCAGTAGTAGAGAGAAGCCAAGGTGCCAAATTTGATAGAGTTTCAGGATAAGGACCTGAATTTCCTACAGAAGCTAATGTAAGTATACCATGCTTATGGCATAGAAAGCTCCGATAGTGATGAAATCATTTAAGTAGTCAGTTGCAGTAAATCCTCCAACAGAAACTGAAATTATATCAACTCCATTTGCAATAGTGTCATCAAATGCTGCAAGGATATCAGCATTAAAATAACCATAAGACCAACAAATTTTATAAACTGCGATTCGCGTAGAGGGAACCCCTCCTCGAGTAGTTCCTGAGCCAAGTCCATCCATACTTGCATGATGAACTAAATTCCCAGCTGCTGTTGATGCAGTATGAGTCCCATGGCCATCATTATCTCTTGGAGAAGCAAAATCCTTTGGACCGAGGGCCCCATCACTATAATATCTAGCTCCAATTATCTTACTGCAGTTATATTAAAAGAAAAAAAGAATCTGATCTTCAGGACTATTGTTCAGGATTATGTCAGGTTGTGTTAAAATTTTAGGAGTTAATAATTACTTGTTGCAGGTGAAATTGGAAGACTTTTGGCAAATGCCCTTCCATTTGCTTGGAGGAGGACCGATTCCTTTGTCACTAAAACTTTCAGACTCTAGCCAAATTCTTATGTCCAACGTTCCAATAATAGTGTTGCCTTCAGTTACAGTATTTCTGGTTACCTTTTTGCAGAAGCCGATGAAGTCCCATAACCTTATTGTATGAATCGTTTTCTTTTCACTTGAAAACACAGAAATTGTTTTCTTTGGAATAAATCATGTGCAAGATTCACCTCAACCAATTGTATTCTTGCAAAATCATATAAATCAAAGCATGATTTCGCTTAGATTTGTATGATTTTGCAAGAATTGAAGTCTAGTAATGATGAAGTTTCCAAGTTTGGTAACTGGCAAAACAAAATTGAATTAAACTGACCATTTGCATAATTTAGACTTTCAAAAACCTGGAGTTTACACAAGCTACAAACAAAAAGTAAATACCTTTCAACATACCCACTAGCCATGCCAGGCATTTTTGCTCGTAAATTCAGCAAACTTGAAGAAAGCTCAAATCAGCAGTTATAAGAAGAATGTAATGCATCATAACTTCATCATGTAGAATCATTAATTGAATATCAATAGAATATAAGAAGAATGTAATGAGCAGATATCATTGCCAAGAGGAGGTTACCTATACCAGAATGTGAATTATCAAAACTTGCAAAATTTTTCTAAAATCTTACGTTATGAGGAAATAGAATACAATAAGAAAAGATAATAAACCTTTGGTGTAGAGATACAATATTAAATATTAGTGAAGAAGGATATTAAACATATTTTATGCATTCATCTCCTAATTCATAATAATAATATTTTCTCTTGATTTCCTCATCTGCGGGATACTAAAGTATTATGGTAAACTAATAGATAGTCCACTCATAAGATTTTCAGGCAATACCTTAATAGTCAAATCACTCAAAAAGTTATAGTTGTTGAGAATATATCCCACATTGAAAACTTACAAAATAAACAAGGGCTTATAAGTGGTGTAGATTGGGCCTTAACGTAAGCCAATTGGTTTTATGTTACATGGGCTCAACTCCATTTATAAGTCCACATGTGTGTGTGTGGGCCAACAATCTCGAGGCCTGTGAATTCTTAATATGGTATCAGAGCGGGTCTGGTCCGGTTTCTTAATTTTTCGGTTGTCCGTCTGGATGTCCAGTCCCAGCGGCCTAGTCCGGTGTTGTCGCTGCCTTTCAATTAAAAAAATATATACCTGTTTCAAGTGTCAATTGTCAAATCCCAATTGCACTTGAGGGGGAGTGTTGAGAATATATCCCATATTGAAAACTTACAAAATAAACAAGGGCTTATAAGTGGTGTAGATTGGGCCTGAACATAAGCCAATTGGTTTTATGTTACATGGGCTCAACTCCATTTATAAGTCCACATGTGTGTGTGTGGGCTAACACTCTCGAGGCCTGTGAATTCTTAATAGTAGTGAAGACTGAAAAAATTTGAAAAAAAAAAAAGAAAACCCAATAAACTCTTATGGTGGAACTAAGAAAACAATTCAAAGAACTACCCATACAAAAACAACCCATTAGCTCATAAAATTCAGGTATCTAATGGAACTAACAAAACAATTAAAAGAACTAAGAAAAATATAAAGAGCCCAAAAGGATTAAATAGTTACCCAGCGACAGAGGTGAGAAGAAAAGAGGCAATGATGCACCAACCAGTGATGGTAGATGTAGTGATGGCAGCGAAATCAAAGAAATAAACTAAACTCATGCGAGACACCCGTGTCCCAATAAGAATTGACAAGAATAAACCAAGAGTTAGATAATATAGACATTGAAGATTGTCAAGCTAATCATTAGCAACATATTAGTTCAGCATGTGTTGTAGTTTACTTACGTTACTCTTCTTGTACTGATCTTGTATTTATCAATTACGTGTATATTGTGTATTTGAACACCTATTCAGGTTAATGAAATCATTCATATTTCAGCCTCATTAGCTTCTCTAACTTGGTATCAGAGCACCAGGCCTTTCACTATGACAACTTCAAGTTCTTCTTCTACATCAATTTCTTCTTCTTCTTCTCCTTCAAACTTAACTACCTCTACTACCATAGCCTCGCCTTTTTTATTCTCTCCTTCCTATTCAACTAATGTTCAACATTCATTCTCTGTCAAACTCAGTTGTAAAAACTATATTCCATGGAAGCTACAGTTTACTCCTCTTTTTAATTACTATAACCTATATGGAATTGTCAATGGAACCGAAAACCCACCACCTAAGGAAATTATCGATTCAGACACAAATCAGCCTATTTTTAATCTCGAGTATATAGTCTAGTTTAACAAGGATCAACTCCTTTTTCTTAGTTACTCTCTTCCATATCAAAGGAGGTTTATCCCCAACTCATTAGGATGAATTCAGTAGCCAAAGTATGGAGAGCCTTGGTGACTGCTTATGGTGTTATTAGCCACGCACAGAAAACTCAAATCCATATCTAGTTACATAACTTGTCCAAAGATGATAAGTCAGTCTCACGGTATCTTTATCAAGCAAAGGCCCTTGTCGATTCATTGACATTCTCTGTCGATATGGTGTTAATAGGCAATGATTCCGGTTTTGTTGAAACAATTATTGACAATCTTGCCATGGCTTTCTCAATTCGAGACTTGGGACCTCTTCACTATTTCTTTGGCATTCAAGTACACTCTCATGCTAATGGAATTTTATTATCTCAACAGTCTTACATTTGGGACATCTTAAAGAATTTTAATTTGCAACAATGTAAGGCTCTCGTTACACCCGTGGTTTCCGGCATCCACTTTCGAAATTTAAAGGTGACCCGTTGGATGCTAATGAGGCAACTTGCTTTCACATGGCTTGTGGTAGTCTCCAGTACATCACTCTCACTAGACCTGATGTATCCTATTCGGTGAATAAACTGTGTCAGTACATGCACAAATCGATAAATGTTCATCTTCAGGCACTAAAGTGAGTAATTCGCTACCTACAAGGAACATCACATCAGAGTTTGCTAATAACAAAATCACCAACTTCAAAATTAATGGCTTTTAGTGATGCCAACTGGGCAGGTTGCCCTGATAATAGGAAGTCAACTAGAGGCTATCTCATTTTTCTTGGTAAAAATTTAGTTGCTTGGAATTCTAAAAAGCAGAGGACTATTGCTCGTTCATCGACTAAATCTGAGTTTAAGGCAGTGGCGGATGTTTCTGTTGAGATTAAATGGCTGAAATCCTTGTTGTCTGAGTTTGGTGTTCAGCTTTCGCATCCACCACATCTCTGGTGCGATAACATCGGCGCTGTTTTTTTGTCCACCAATCTGATTTTCCAAGTGCTAATTGCACCATGTAGAAGTGGATGTCCACTTCATTTTTCAGTAGGTCCAGCAACATCAGCTTACTGTTTCTGCCCTCTCGTCTGATGATCAATTAGCAGATGTCATGACCAAAGCCTTACCAAAACAATAATATTTTCAATTCTTTTCCAAGCTTCGGTTGCGACCTATCCCACCATCAGCTTGTGGGGAGGTGTCAAGCTAATCATTAGCAACAGATTAGTTCAGCATATGTTGTAGTTTACTTACATTACTCTTCTTGTACTGATCTTGTATTTATCAATTACGTGTATATTGTGTATTTATCAATTACGTGTATATTGTGTATTGAAACACTTATTCAGGTTAATGAAATCATTCACGTTTCAGCCTTATTAGCTTCTCTGACTAAGACGCACTATTTATGCTTACTATTATCCATGGATCCCACACTTCTGCCCATAGGACATCTCTAAACCCTAATCTTCCTAATTCTTATACCCTCCAATTTTTTTTATAAAAAAAAAATCAAAACTTTCTTGAGAAAAAAAATTGAATTGCTTATCAAAAGAAACCCATAAAAAATTAAAAATTCTCCCCCAATTTTGTAAGGAATTTATGGAAACCAATAGTACATGGGATCCCGCCGAATCTGAGAAGACACCAATTTATAGGGATTTAATTCCCCAAATAAAGAGAATTGAAAAAAAAAACTGTAAATAAGAAGAAGAAGAGAGCAGAAGGGGAGAGGACACCAATTTTGGAGTGCCAATATATTTATTTTTATTAAAATTTTTATATTATTTTATTATAGGAGGAGAGGAGAGCAGTAGGCAAGAGAGTATTTGATGATAAGAGCTTCATGAAAATGATGATGGAGGAAAGAGACAGAGCTGAGTTGATGAATTAAATATAAAATATTGGTCAAGAAGGCTTGAAATAAATTAGTATAAAATTTTTTTAATAAGGTTTCATATTGTAATTAATGCATTAATGAATGTTGATTTCCAATACAAATTTAAGTTGCGTCCAATACTTCCAAAAAAAAGAGGGCAAAACAGTAAAGTTAAATGAATCATAAATGCAAAAAAAATCAATATTTTCCTTATTTATACCCATTCTACCCTTTCTATTTGGATAGATTCTATCTTTTTATCACTACTCTTATTTTATACTCATGAAAAATAATATTCATGTATCTAATAGAGACTTGATACATTTGCAATTTTTTTAAACTTAGCATGTCTTATGAGTTTATTTCTTAAGTTACAAATTAATAGTTCTAATATCTTAACTTACCTAAAAATTATAAATACTTTAAGACTCTGTTTATTTGCGGAAAATATTTTTCCTTATTTTTTAGTGTTTGGATTCCCAAAGAAAATAAGGAAAATAACTTCAAAATAAGAGAAAATAATTTCTCATTCTAAGGATGAGAAATTATTTTCCAATATCTTTTTCAATACTTTCTCTCATCATTTATTACCTTCTCTTTCATTTTTCAATGCATTCTCTCATTGTTTATTGTTTTCTAGTGTTGAAGCCAAATATCGGAAAATATTTTCTTTGGAAAATAAATTTTCTGAAAAATATTTTCTAGAAAAAATATTTTTCGCAAACAAACGGAACCTAAATATTTAAATAATTTTATTTTGAATTACAAAAAAATATTATTAAATATCTCAAATATATACTCCATATGTTCCTAAATAATTGGTGTTTTAAGTGTTTATTTTTGTTCCTAATTAAGTGACATTTTAAATTACCAATTTATTTTAACTACTTTTTTTTTTCCTATTTCACCCTTATTTAATATAGGAGAATTACTTGAATAGATATCTACTTATTTTGGAACTCTATACAAAGTTAATAATTGGTTGAAGAAATTATTATAAGGGTAGTATAGTATTTCATACATGTATTAAATATATTCCTTAATGTATATGAAGAATCCTTAAATGCCAATTATTTAGGAACAGAGGAAGTATTTTTTTTTTACCTAACTAGCAGTTTAAATTAAGAGAAGAAATTAACAATTGATAGAGCCCAATAAAAAAAACAACCCCTCACAAACACCTACAACCACCCTATAAACTCACAACCCCTTAATGCCACGTGAAACCCAACCACTTAAATCAACAAGTTTGCAAATGATTAAGCTACTACTATTTAATAATGCTAGTTTTGGAACTTGCACTTATAAAATACAAATGATAATTACAATATCACAAAATGTTTAACTTCAGCTCTATTTTTTCGCAACCATGTAAATGATTGAGGAGCCCAGCCTACAAAACATTTCATTAACTTTCAGTATAACACATCATTAGAGATAAATCATGCATAGGAATTAAATTGAATTGAATCATCGTGAAATCATGTCAATTTTTTGTCTAATTGCAGAGTATGATAAGAAAATGCACACACATTACATACCTTCCTTTGAGGCAACTGTATTGAAATAACCAGCACAGAATCCTCTAATAAAGGCTCATGGAATCTTCTTCTTCCTTCCTCATCTCTAACCTAATATACGAACTCGCGAATTCAAAACGAACTGAAATTCATTAAAAAAACATACACACACATACACTTACCGAAAAATAAGAAAAGGCAAAACTGTAAAAATTACCTCTTGCTTCCAAGGGACGAGGGTTCAAAGATGACCATAAGCCTCCGTAACTACTTTCTTCTTATGGCTAGTGAGCTCCTCCTCTCACTCTATTGGCGTGCCGTAGATGTCACACCCCATCCTCTATTACGAGGATAAGTATGACTATAAACTAAAACCTTGGAGCAACCAAAATCACTATATACAAAATTCTACTAAGTATCATTATAAGACTTACTGTGCACCAAATACAGTTAAGAGTAGCTGTATCTTTAACTATACAATAGCCTTTAAGGCTTCTCTTAACAAAATTATCCAAACTAACTAGCCTCTTATGGACACTGAATAAAAAACAAACGGGGAGATAAATTCTATTAAACTAGCACTACTGATCTCCCAAAGGATCTGTAAAAATTAAAGATAAGGGGATAAGTATAAAAATACTCAATGAGTAGATAAGGGTATAATAAGGGGAACATACAATTAGTTATTATATCACTTATTAAGAATTAAACTGTTTCGTATAAAACAAACTTAAATCACTTCATATAACTTGATTCACAATAAATACATCGAAAATAACAATGAGTTCATCAAGCAAACTTTATGGCAAATCAGTTCACAAACTCATCCTTAATCATGTCATGAAGATGTTGAAATATCCATAAGATTATTAACCAGCTCTTTATAGCATTTCCATCACAAAACTCATTCCTATCGAGAGCTTAAATTAAAACTATGGAAAATATAGTCAAACATCAACTCATATGCACTCATAGCTGTGTCCTATAAATCCCTAGCAACTTTGGGCACTGAATGTCTCAACTCGCAGCCCAAAGTACAAATCCTGGTCATACACATATGCAGAGACAATACCCAAAGGTAGTATATTTTATATTTTTCACCCGACATTCAAGGTGTGATTTATAGGCAACATTACTGAGTGTATACCATTATTCCAAATCCACATTTGTAATCATCATGTAAAAAGAGAGTTTGTATAAAAATGTCAATAAAATCATCAACTAGCTCTTTAAAGCATTTCCATCATAAAACTCAATTTTATCGAGAGCTTAAATCAAAACCAAGTAAAATATAGTTAAACATCATCTTGTATACACTCATAGCTGTAACCTATAAATCCCTAGCAACTATGGGCGCTGAATGTCTCACCTCGCAGCCCAAAGTG
>CATIWK010430442.1:0-17601 GCA_949634005.1 Mallotus japonicus
AAAGTATTTTTAATTTAGAGATACATACTTAATTTTATTTTTATTTAATCCACATAATATGTTAGAGAAATTCATAATATTTAATGGAAATATATTTATTATATGAATATATATTATTTTTAATTAATATTATAATCATAACCCGAATCTTACGATTCGATTCGATTCTCGATTCATAAAATGAAGTTTTCGATTCTCGATCCGAATCTCTATTTGACAACTATGTTTAAGAGTTTAGAGAGTTTGGTGAACCATTTAATTGCTTTTAAAATTTATTGTAATCAAAGCTCACATTCTATTAAATCATTTATTGAGTGTTTTTAGGGTAAGTTAGTGATAGGTAATCTTCATCTACTCTTTTTCTTAGGTCAAATTAAAGGGTAGTAGGGTTCTCAAGCTGTAGAGGTTCAATTGTTAGCTTTGAAAAACATTTGTGTGTGAATTAGTTGTAAGTTTATCCAAGAAAAACTCAATTGTAAAAGTTTGAGTTTAGCCTAGAAAAACTCTTGTTATAAACAATCTAAGTTAATAGATTGGTGTGGGTTGAAAATCCTAACTTGAAAAAGTTAGGTGAGAGATGTAGGATCTTGAGCATTTGAATTCCCTAAATTATTATGCATTGTCTCATTTTTCTTCCTTAATTTTCTCTTAATCTTCCTAAATTCAGATTAACCTTATTCACTCCCCTCCTCTAGGGTATTTCAAGTTATAGGATTTGTAGACAATTAAAGATCACCTATATGAAATTTAAAAAAAAAAAGAATTATATACCTTAAACTAAAATTTAAAAGTTAGTATTGTAAATTTAAAATTTAAATAGTAAAGTTATCTTTGTAAATAGAACTATAAACATTTGATAATGCAATGATTAGATTCTCCTCACTATTTCTAACTAATTTTTCAATAATTTCTCCTTCATTTGATATAGATCATCCTATAAAACAAATTGTAACTTATGTAACCTCATGTATGTATGTATGTATGTATGTATATATATAATTAATTAAATTAAATTAAAGGGCAATATAATTAAAAATTGAAATTTTAAAAACAGTCACTTATCAATAATGGTTGTAGCGTTTCTCCTCGACCACCATTCTTTGTTTTAAAATTGGTTTAATAAGAACCACAATACCTAAAATTTTTTTTAAAAGAATAAATAATATCAATAAAATAATTTCTTAAATGTATATCATAATATAAACTGTTACAATCACAAAATTGAGTGGATGACCATACTAAATATTTTTTTTCTTTTCTTCTATTTCTTGACTTCCTTCAATAATACTTTATTCACTAAAGGAGCTAAAATTATACTATAAAATATGTGGAGATATCTTTATTTTATACTCTATAATAATTGTATTTAAATTAAAATTTAGTTTAAATTTATCATAGATATTAAAAAAAAAGGGATAAATCTTTTTAAAACCAAAATAGATCTAAGTTTTTCCTATTTCAAAGAAATATTCAAACTTTTCAATTGAATTGATCCATATCAAAGAAAATATATTAATCCCCTATAAAACAAATATGTAATTATGTTAATTAAATTCTCAAATTTGAACACATAAAACAACATAAAGTAACATATTTTGAAAAGCATTACCTAATAATTTTAAGAGATATTAAAAAAAAACATATAAATGAGCATGACTTTATATTAAATAGCTTTTGCTCATCTTCAAGAGAATCAAGTGTGGAAATTTCATTATTGCTATTGAAAGACATGTTGATCAAATTCTTGATGGAGTAAAAATAATAAAGAAAACAAAAATACTTCACAAAGTAAAAAATAACAAATAAAACAATAAACACTGGTGCAAAAATATAAATTTTAAAAACTTATATAGAAAACTTTTTAATTAAAATTGGAGACATACTTTAAATTAAATTACAATTATATTATAATTAATTAATTTAATTAGATATAAAATAGAAGTTAATCAAATTAGAATAAAAAATACACTTCCAATTAAATTATCATTATATTTTAATTGATGTAATTTTATTAAAAATAAAATAGAAGGTACTATCTCATTAGACATAAAATAGATATTAACTTAATTAGAATAGGAAATGTATTTTCAATTAAATTATAATTATATTTTAATTAATTTTATTTTATTTAAAATAAAATAGAAGGTATGTCATTAGACATAAAATAGATATTAACCTAATTAGAATGGAAAAATATTTTCAATTAAGTTATAATTATATTTTAATTAATTAATTTAACTATAGATAAAACAAAAGGTAATAAAACCGCCCTTAAGTATTTTCAAAAAAAAAAAACCGCCTTAAGCTAATTAGAATGGGAAATATAAAATTGGTATATATTATAGATTTGTGCTGCTGCAGTCCCTTTTAGGTATATTTGACTTTTCCTCTTCAACTTCTTCTTCCCTTGCCGGAACGCCGCCGAGAACGGCCACCATACTGGAAATAATGTTTGGTATGGCTGAATCAGCTGGTATATCGCCAGTTTCGTGACTAAAGTCATTTAGAAGTCCTGATTTGCCTAAATATGGGATTGGGCCCTCTATTTTCCCGTACGACCTGGAATACACTCGGAATAAGTCCCAGTGCCAAAACGCTGGGCTTTGGAGGCATAAAAGATTCTTCAGAGAAAGGGAAAGGTCTCAGCTCTAGAAGAAGATGAATTAGAGAAATCAAAAGTTGGTGAAGCCAAAGCTAGCCTTCTTGTCAAGGCTTCCCAACTTAAGCATGAACAACCTAAAATGAGCCGAACAGAGCAAACAGTGCAACAAGAGAAAGAGATGATAGAACATTTATACAATAGGAAAACTCTAATGTCGATTCGTGAATTGGCTAAAGGAATCACATACACTGAGCCTCTGTTGATTAGATGGAAACCACCACTTCATATTAGAAGAATGTCCAGAAAGAAGCGTGATGCAATTCGGAAATAGTGGTACAATATAGTTGATGGTGAGGAAATTCCTCCACCAATAAAATTTTTTAAAGATATAAGGTTTCCTGAGCCTATCTTGAAAAAGCTAACAGCTAAAGGGATTGTGCAACCTACTCCCATTCAAGTGCAAGGTCTTTCTGTTATCTTAACAGGAAGGGATATGATTGGGATTGCCTTTACAAGCTCTGGGAAGACCTTGGTTTTTGTGCTTCTAATGATTATGATTGCTTTGTAAGAGGAGATTATGATGCTCATTGATCCAGGTGAAGGACCTTTTGGTTTGATCGTTTACCCATCAAGAGAACTAGCTAGGCAAACCTATGAAGTAGTGGAACAGTTTTTAATTCTTATGCAAGAGGCTGGGTATCCAGAGCTGAGGCCATTGCTGTGTATAAGTGGATTGAATATGAGGTTACAGTTGGCGGTTATGAAAAAGGGCGTGCATATCGTCATTGCAACTCCAGGGAGGCTGAAGGACATGCTAACCAAGAAGAAAATTAATCTGGATAACTACAGGTAAGTGCTATTATTTTCACCATATATCATAACCAATCAATATGAACTTCATATTTTATACTATGCTTATAAATACACAAATTTGATTCCTCTAGTTTTTATTTTTATCTTATTAGTTGTTGATATATTTTTATGCAACAAAAACATCAAGAAATGTACTGTTGTAGGCTTTTGTTATTTCCTCTTATTGGAGTTTTTTTAGATTTGGTCTTTGTCGAATATTACAATACAACTTTATAGTGTCCAAGTGCCTAAGCCCCAAACAGTTTTATGTTTTCTTTCTGCTTCCTTGATCTACCTGTGAAATGATATTTGTAACTGGAAGATTCTGCATCTCTTGTTTGCTCTTTTGTTGCATAAACAAATCTTTTGTAGCCTTTTATGTAATATTCTTATTTTTTTTTTCATTTACTTTCCTAATATATATGTCAGGGTATGTTTTGTTAACATTCTTGATGTACATTCATCCACCTTTTTATTCGTTGAAGGAACTATCTTTTAGTACCACATAGAAAGTTATTGACACTTCTTTTTCATCTCCAGGTATTTGACATTAGATGAGGCTGATAGACTAGTGGATTTAGGCTTTGAGGATGACATAAGGGAAGTCTTCGATCACTTTAAAGCTCAAAGAAAAACTCTTCTATTCTCAGCCACCATGCCCAAAAAAATTCAGAACTTTGCAAGAAGTGCTCTGGTGAAGCCTGTTACTGTAAATATCGGAAGAGCAGGAGCTGCAAACCTTAATGTGATCCAGGAGGTTGAGTATGTAAAACAGGAAGCAAAATTTGTTTATCTTCTTGAGTGCCTACAGAAGACACCACCTCCTGTTTTGATATTCTGTGAGAACAAGGCTGATGTGGATGACATTCATGAATATCTTCTACTAAAGGGAGTTGAGACTGTGGCCATTCATAGGGGCAAAGACCAAGAGGAGAGAGAATATGCAATTTTATCCTTCAAAGTAGGCAAAAAAGATGTCTTGGTTGCAACTGATGTTGCCTCGAAGGGTTTGGATTTTCTTGATATCCAACATGTGATAAATTACGATATGCTCGTAGAAATTGAAAACTATGTTCACAGGATTGGACGAACAGGAAAGTGTGGTAAGACAAGAATTGCGACAACCTTTGTAAACAAAAACTAGAGTGAGACAACACTCCTTGATTTGAAACACCTGTTGCAAGAAGCAAAACAGAGGATACCACCTGTTCTGGCAGAGCTAAATGATCCAATAGAAGACGGAGACACAATTACTAATACAGGTGGAGTTAAGGGCTGTGCCTATTGTAGTGGGCTTGGACACCGCATTCGTGATTGCCCTAAGTTGGAGCATTAGAGATCTCAACAATGAGATAACTCCAGAAGGGATTACTTTGGTTCTAGAGGTTATATAGGAGAAATATAATGTACCTACATTATCTACAATGGATCTGGTGTGGAGGTTTTTGAATTTTGTTTCCTGTTGGCATTTTTAATGGCATATTCTTATCAATTTTTGTAGTTGAAATATGTGAATATAATCCAGAATTTATAGGTTGCATCAATTTGCAAATAGTCAAAACCAGGTAGTCATCAAGCACTCACCACTAGCATATTATATTTGTTCTTGTAATTAGAGTATAAAATATAGAAATGAGAAGAAAAGATTTCTTATTATCTTTATCAAATGTACAAACATATATATATATATATATACAAGTATAGAGCTAGAAAGTCTCCTGTAATGGCTAGAAAGTCTCTTGTAATGGCTAAAAAGTTAGATATATAGGCTGTAATAGTATGACTGTCAGAGCCCTTTAGTCTGACAATTAGACTGCAACATTACAATCTGTGATTATAGTTTGAACACTCCCCCTCAAGCTGGAGCATAGATATTGATCTTGCCCAGATTGTTACAAAGATAATCAATCCAAATCCCATTATGAGCTTTTGTAAAGATATCCCCTAATTGTTCTCTAGTCTTCACATATCTTGTAGAAATCAAGCCTTGCTGAATTTTCTTATGAACAAAGTGACAATCAATCTCAATGTGTTTGGTTCACTCATGAAAGACTGGATTAGATGCAATATGAATTACAGCTTGGTTGTCGCGCCATAATTTGGCTGACATTGAGACCTTGAGATCTACTTCATTAAGGAGCTGATACACCTATATTATTTCACATACAGATTGGGCCATAGCCCTGTATTCGGATTTTGCACTTGATCGGGAAACTATATTTTGTTTCTTACTTCTCTATGAAACTAAATTTCCTCCAACAAAGACACAATATCCTGAAGTGGATCTTTGATCTTCCTTACATCCTACCCAATCAGCATCTGAGAAACACTCAATTCTAGTATGACCATGATTGCCATATAGAATACCACATCCAGAAGCCTTTTTTAGATAGCCCAAAATTTGTTCTACTACCTTCCAATGATCAATAGTTGGAGATGACATGTACTGGCTAACCATACTAACTGAATATGCAATATCTGGTCGAGTCATAGTAAGATAATTTAACTTCCTAACCAATCTTCTGTATCTCTCAGGATCTTCAAATAATTCACCATCTTTTGTAAGTTGTAAATTAGGAACCATTGGAGTACTAAATGGTTTAGTCCCTAATTTTCCTGTTTCAAATAGTAAGTCCAGTATATACTTTCTTTGAGAGAAGAAGATTCCTTTCTTACTCCTAGTCACTTCAACTCCTAAGAAATACTTTAGCGTTCCCAAATATTTAGTATGCAACTAAGTATAAATAAAGGATTTAAGAGATGAAATCCATGTAGTGTCGCTACCAGTGATCACAATGTCGTCTACATAGACAACTAAAAAAATGATGCCACCATCAGATTTCTTATAGAAAACAGAGTGATCGGACTTACTGTTCTGCATGCCAAACTTCTCAATAGCCTGACTAAACTTGCCAAACCAAGAACGAGGACTTTGTTTTAGGCCATACAAGGACTTGCGAAGACGACATACTTTCCCATACTCCCCCTGACAACAAAACTATGTGGTTGCTCCATATAGACTTCTTCTTAAAGATCTCCATGAAGAAAGGCATTTTTAATATCTAGCTGATGCAAAGGCCAATGATGAGTAGCTGCCATAGAAATACAAAGTCAGACAGAAGTAAGTTTAGTAACAGGAGAAAATGTGTCAGAATAATCTACTCCATATGTCTGAGCATATCCTTTAGCAACAAGTCGAGCTTTCAATCTGGCAATAGATCCATCAGGATTAACTTTTATTGAAAACACCCATTTGCATCCAATAGCCTGTTTTCCTGCAGGTAAATTTTCCAAGGTCTAAGTACCACTGACATCCAAAGCATTCATCTCCTCAATCATTGCATTACGTCATCTAAAATGCGTTAAAGCTTCATGAACAGTTTTAAGGACAGAAACAGAATCGAGAGAGGCAATAAAAGAAAAAGAAGAAGATGACAAATGGTTATAGAAAACAAAAGAAGAAACTAGGTAAGTGCAGGTGTGTTTACTTTTACGGAGAGCGATAGGAAGATCATCACTTGGATCCGGATCTGATGACAAAGAAACTGGCTCATCAGGACATGAGGAAGAAGGATCAGGAATAGGTGCAGCATCAGTAACAGCAGGTTGAGGCCGTCAGGAATATGTTTGTATTATAGGAGGCTTAATAGGAGCTGAAGGAGAAGAAGTAATAGTATAAACTAGCAAATCAACCTCTCCCTTGACTTAGAGGACCTGAAGATGAAAAAAATGGTTTATGTTCTAAAAACATAACATCAACTGACACAAGATACCTATTCAGACTAGGACAATAACACATATATCCTTTTTGCACACGGGAATATCCACGAAGATACACTTCAAAGATTTTGGATCGAGTTTGGTAACCTGGGGGCGGACGTCCCGAACAAAACAAGTACAACCAAATATCCGAGGTTCAATGGGAAACAATGACTTATTAGGAAAGAGAACAGAAAAAGGAGTCTCACCAGATAGGACTGAGGAAGGCATCCGATTAATCAGAAAATAAGCTGTAGAAACAGCATCAGCCCATAAATGTTTTGGAACCAGCATCTGAAATAATAATGCTCTACCAGTTTCAAGAAAATGTCTATTTTTTCTTTCAGCAACACCATTTTGAGAAAGTGTGTCCACACAAGTGTTTGATGAAGAATACCATGTTTGATCATATAATTTTGAAAAGTTTCTGACAGGTATTCTTTACCATTATCACTTCTTAAAATTTGTATAGGTACACTAATTGAGTTTGAATTTCAGCACAAAAAGCAGAAAAATGAGAGAATAATTTTGATCAATTTTTTATCAAATATAATCATGTCATTCAAGAATAATCATCAACAAAGGTAACAAAGTATCTAAATCCAGTTTTAGATGTAACTAGACAAGGACCCCAAACATCAGAATGTACTAACTCAAAAAGAGCATTAGCCTGTTTATTGACTCTTGGACTGGAACTGAGATGATGGTGTTTGGTAAACTGGCAAGACTCACAGTCTAAAGAAGACATGCTAGAAAAATGAGGGTACAATTTCTTAAGAATAGGAAAAGAAGGATGACCCAATCGACAATGTGCTTCAAAAGGAGTGACAACTTCAATACAGGTGACAAACTTTGGTATTTGCGTATCAAGGATGTAGAGACCTCCAGACTCATGTCCTTTACCAATAATCTTCTTCGTCATAAGATCCTGAAATAAACAATAATTAGGAAAAAATGAGACACAACAATTAAGATTCCGAGTAAGTTTACTGATAGAGATCAAATTAAAGGATAACTGAGGTAGATTAAGAACAAATGATAAAGTAAGTGATGATGTTGGATTAATTGTTCCAGATCCAATAATACAAGATATGGAACCATCAGCCAAAGTAATAGGAGAGAAGATTTATGTGACTGAAAATTAGAGAATAAACTAAAATTACTTGTCATGTGATCTATAGCACCAGAGTCAATGACCCATTGTGAAGAGAAGGAAACAAGACATGTATTGGATTTACCTGTCTCTGGAATGATAGGAACAGGACTGGACTGATTTTTCATTGTTTCTTGAAGCTGAGTCAATCTGGTGTACTTATCGGCAGATATCAAGACAGATCTTTCAGAGGCATCAAAAGTAGATGCAACATGGGCATATTAAGGTTTTCTATGCTGAAACCTCCGACAGTCCCGCTTGATATAACCTGGCTTATGGCAATAGTGACATACTAATTCCCCTGACTCCTGTCTACGAGTACCAGTATTTTTGTCATAGTTGTTAGATCCCATGCCCTTATTAATACCACTACTCCTGTATGGTTGTTTCCCTGATTCAGAGGTATTGTAACAACTAACAAGAGCACTGTTAGCTTGAGTAAGTGGAACAGTTGGCAAATTTTTTTACGGAGGAACCTTATTAAAAGCATCTTGTAGAGAGAAAATTTCTGAACCAGAAAGAATTTGAGATTTAGTAGTCTCAAATTCAGATGGAAGACCAGCTAGAAAACTCATAACAGCCATCTTCTCCCGTTGACCTTGTTGTACAGTCATATCAGTGCTGAAAGGAAGCAGCATGTTAAGTTCTTCATATGTTCTTTTAAAATCCATTAAGTAACTGGTGAGAGATCTATCACCTTTGTCTACCCTGTAAAATGCTTTACACACATCATAGATACGAGAGATATTCCCTCTTCTCGAATACAGAAATTCTAAATAGTTCATTAATTCTTTGGCTGTCTTATAGTGAGTTACCAAACCAACTACCTCATTGTCAATAGAATTATGGATCTGTAAAAATAATAGAGCATTGTCTCTCATCCAAGACAGTTTAGACTCATCTTTAAGAGGATCATCAGTCAAATGACTGTCCATAGAAATACTGAGCAAATATAACTCGATAGTTTGACTCCAATCAAGATAGTTTGTACTATTGAGTTTATGTTTCGTGATTTTTGACACCATCGAAACCACATCAGAAACAATAAGAGTCTTTCTCAGCCATATTTCAAAAAGGAGAGGATATATTTTTTTATTTTATTATTATTTTTTTTAGGAATTGATCAAAGGATAAAGATCGAGATAAAGAAGAGAAAAAGAAGAAGGCAAAGGAAATAATTGACCAAACTAAAGAGCAGCCCAAATTAAAAGAAAATGCCTTTAAACTAATAGAGGGTAGCAAGGATTTACTAGATTGAATATCAAATCATCAGAAGTTAATGCAACTTTCAAACACCTCGTAGGACCAACAGCTAAAGTTATTGAGATCCTCACCAAGCGCGCATGAAAAGGCTTCGATGCTACTGATGCAGTGGCTCTTTCAGGTGGATATTACAGTTGCACAAGGACGTGCCGAAACCAGCTATGAAAGCCCAAATAGGTATGAAATGGAGGCACGCAGACAGAGACGAGTTGGATAAAGGTGACCGGAGTAGATTTCAGCCTCTCATGTGCCCTCACATGCAGGCACTTGGATTTTGGGAAGCGACTTGTGTCGACGCGTGTGACTCACGCGCGTTGATTCCGGTGACCGACTTCTGGATTCTAGCCGATCGGCAAGTGGTGCTCCTCCCTGGGTTGGTGGTGTCGATAAGAAACTCTCCGAAGGTGATGAACCGATTTTGATAGTCACACCCTCACACACACCCAACAACCCAGAATTCTTATTTTATTAAGAATAGAAATCCCTTTGCTCTGATACCATGAAACAGAGTAATAAAAGCTGAATTTCTTGTGTATTTTCATTCAATGTATAGGTGTATATATATATATAAGCTTAGGAGACAATAATCCCATAATTCATTGCCATTTTACCTACCATACTGACTAAAATCAGTATGTACTTCTCTGCCATACTATCTACCATTCTGACTGAAATCAGTATGTTAGTATGGTCACAGACTGTGTCATACAGCCTGTAATCCATACAGTTTGTAACATAGCCAAACAACATGCTTCAAAAGAATATTAAACACGTTATAACTTGATACTATAGACTACTATTAGATATGAATGGAGCTTCTCCATTCATATATACTAAAAGCTCACCAACACTGGTGAAGATACGTGGAACAAAGTGTATACCTGCTCAGGAATCCAAAATCCCGGAATATTAAAAGATTGGAGTAAATCAGAACCACAAACAAACATGACCTTAAGGGATCCTAGAAAGAGCAAAGGGAAAGATTCATTAGCATCATTCTGTTTCACAAACTAAGCATTTGAATACATATTTTGCACAGAGTAATACTACACAGCTACATAGCATCTTAAGACCAAGAACATTTCTTAAACAGTAATGCCAGAGAATAAATTAATATTACCCCGTGATATATGTCTATCAATAAAACAACTCTCGATTCTTTTCAAGATAGTCAATGAAGGCTGGTAGGCACTTTGATTTGCCTGAAAGAAAGGTTTTAGAATATGAAATCAATTTCAGCAGCATAAACATTTTAAGGCGAAGAGCAAAACAATATGGGCAAGCATGCCATCCAATGAATCAGAATAAGTAAATAACAAAGCAATTATGCAACAACCTATAATTTTAAAAAGGATTTCTTAGAATAAAGCTTGGAAACAACCAAAATTTAGTACCTCCCATGGATCAACCATTATGAAATCAGAACTTTCACAAGCTAATTTGCACATCTGCAAGCGATGTTCTCCAGAAACCAGGCCCTTTAAACAACCAAGAAATCAAATAAAATCAAATTTTGTTTTAATTTTCAGACTATAACATCACGTCTAACTGATGATAAATAAAGCAAGTAAATAAGAATCACTTCCATATCTTAACACTTAGGAGATAACATCAACAAAAAAAATATTTATATGAGAAATAAAATAAGTAAATTTTTTAAAATCAATAAAGAGAACCGTTAACCGAATTTCTTCGTTGATCAGGTTTTTGAAACGAGATCAAAGGATTGATGAAGCAATCAAATAAAACAATTGATTAATTAGTACTAATTTGAATACGTTTTCAAGAACCCAATATCTAGCCAAATGAAACTTTCTCGTATCACATATTTTTTTTTTTTAAAAGCCAAGAAGTCTGATTCTTGCCTTGATTTCATAATATACAATGTTTCTGGAATCAATTAACAAGTACTGATAATACATCCTTCCTTCAATGTCAAATATTTCAGCAAAATTTAGCACAGCATATATAATAACCGCCCCTTTAAACAACCAAGAAATCAAATAAAATCAAAAGTTGTTTTAATCATTTAATACTACATTATCAATGTTAAAAATTCATTACTAATATTAAAAAAAAAAAGTGTCCAAATTTACTGCACCGAATTCGGTGCAACAAACTTGTGTTAATTTTTTTTGGGTGCAGAAATTGTTGAATGCAATGCCGAAAAATTGTCAAAGTTGGTTGAAAATTTTCCCATCTCCATGGCTATATAAAGCCATGCACTTTGCAAGAATTAAGCACAAGCGACGAGCAAAACAAAAGTGGTATCAAGTGAGGGGCAGAGAGTAAAACAAGCAAAGTAAGTTGTGTAAGGGTGTGAGTGAAAAATAATTGAGTGAGTGTGTGGGGCACTAGTGTGAGCAAGTGTCCAAGAGTGAAAATAATTTTTTTGTTTGGGTTGTAGTAATTTTCTTATAATAGTGAATTTATCTTTTAGTAAAAAAGATAATGTTTATTGTTCACTATTTTATTGTCCTATTTTTTCACGTGCTATTTTATTATTTTATACACTTAGAGTTCAACAATCAAGGCTAATTGATGATAAATAAAGCAAGAAATAGAATTAATAATTCATTACAGGAACAACAAAGAAGAAATAGAATACATACCGGCTTCTTGTAGTCATCACTAACAGGTGACATATAAGCTGCAATAACACGGTACCCTTCTGAACGCAAAGCATCCCGAGCTAGCTCTAATCATCAAAGGTAAAAGTGATAATTTAATAATAAAGAAACAAACTTTAATCGATCAGAAGCTATAGTTTGAATCAAAATAGCTTACCAAACATACGCAAGTGCATAAAAGTGGGAGGACTGAAACAGCCAGTAGCTACAAGAACTACATTCATCTTCTTGTCATCACCATCATCCCTGAATTCACAATTAATCAGAACGTAATTCTTAGCTATAGACATTGATTTAAAGAAAAAGGACAGTGAAGTGAATTTACCGTGCAGAACATGATTCCAAGGATACTTTGTTCATAGGCAATTCAAGATCCATGATATCTATGGAAAAGAGAATCAAAGCTCAAAAATTGTTATCAATGACTTGCACCTCAGAAGAAGTTGACGTTCAAGAAGAAGAAGCAGCAGCAGGAGAAGAAAAAAATTGTTTTTAGCGAATGGAGAGTGGAAGAGATTGATTGAGTGGAGCTATTTACACTTCCTGTGGAGTTTTTTTAACACTCCCGTGAATTCCACAACATATTTATTTACCTTATATTATGCTGATTCATCTACTCATTTAATTAAGGGATAAGTACAATTTTGATTCCTATGGTTTTACCTTTTGACAAAGTCAGTCATGTGTTATTTTTTTTATTTTTAAGTACCATGTGTTTCACATTTTTTACACTTTAGTACCCTTTTAACAAATATTGTTTAAAATATATGTTTTAATGTAAAAATAATATGCATTTTCAATGCTAAAATCATATAATGAGTAATATATTATTCAACTAACTACAATAAACTCACAAAAATTTAAATTTAGATGTATTTTTAATTTAATTATGAATAAAAAGAAATAATTTTTAAAATAAATTTACAACATTTTTAAAAATAGCCAATTGGTTGGATTAATCATAAATCATATATAGAATAAAATTATCATTGAAATTTACTATTATATTAATGTTTTCTAGTAAAATAATGATAATATTAGTTAGAAGGGTACTAAAGTGTAAAAAATGTTAAACACATGGTACTTAAAAACCAAAAAAATAACACATGACTAACTTTGCCAAATGACAAAACCACAGGGATCAAAATTGTACTTATCCCTTTTTTTTAATAAAAAAAATCTCAAAAAACTGAAAATGAACCAAGAAAAAACTAAAAAAATCTAAAAAATAACCAAAAACGACCATAACAAACTTCTACAAAATCAAGTTCAAAAAATTGAAAATAAACTAATAAAAAACAAAAACAATTGAAAAAATAACCAAAAACAACCACAAAAACGACCATAAAACAAAACAAAAAAAAAACAGCAACAAAAGCCACAACAAAAATAAGAAATGGACATACTTATTGTTTTTTTTGTTTTTCTTTTGCTTTTTCTTTCTACTCTTTTTGTCTTTAAGGCACAAAAAAAAAAAAAAAAAACTCAAAGAAATAGTTGATGTCGTTAGTTGATTCATCAGATCTAAGTTTTTTTTTTTTTTTTTGAATATGGATTAGGTGTGGGTGATGGGATTTCAAATTTTGAAGTAAAAAAAAAAACAGAGAGAAGAAGAAGAAAAATAAAGAAGAAAGAAAAAAGACCATATCTTTGAAATTTTTTTTTTTTGAGATAAGTACAATTTTAATTCTTGTGGTTTTGCCATTTGTTAAAATTAGTCATGTGATTTTTTTGATATTTAAATATTTTGTGTTACATTTTTTTTACACTTTTGTACCCTTATAATAAATATGGGTGAAGGCATAGTTTCACCCCAGAACTTTACATGATTAACTTTTGACACTTCTTAACTTTTATTACTGTATATTCAACATTTTAAACTTTTACTTTGAAAATTTTCCATCTTTAAATTTATACTTTTTGATTCTATTTAACTCATATAATATCAAAACTGATAAAAATTTAATTTCAAATGATTTTAAACACATAAAATGCTAAAATTAGCTTAAAAATATAAATAGAATTAAAAACTAATATAAAAAGTTAGAATTTTTTTTAATTATATTCTTTCTTTTATTAAACATTATTTTCATTTATATAAGTTGCTCTTGTATTCAAATCAATATTAATTTTAAAAATACTTTGATTTTATGTATTATAGGGGTTAGATAGTTTTAAAATAAAAGTTTAAAAGTTGAATAGAACATAATAAAAGTTGAGGAATATTATAGGTCAATTGATTAAAGTTCAGGGGTGAAATTGTGCATTTTGCCAATAAATATTGTTTAAAATCTATGGTTTAATGTAAAAATAATATGCAATTTAAATACTAAAATTATATAATGAGTAATATATCATTCAACTAACTACAATAAACTCACAAAAAAATCAAATTTAGATGTATTTTTAATTTAATTATGAATAAAAAGAAATAATTTTTAAAATAAATTTACAATATTTTTAAAAATTAACCAATTAGTTAGATTGATCATATATAGAATAAATTTATTATTGAAATTTAATATTATATTAAAGTTTTTCTAATAAAAAAAATGATGATATTAATTAGATTCTTCTATTTGGAGTTCCATTAAGCAGTGCTTTCAGGATATTCATGATAATTCTCAATGGTTGATCTCTAGAGCTTCAAATCTTCACTTTTGGAATGACAATTGGTTAGGGTATTCAATTTTGGAAAAAATTGGTATTCCCTTATCATTTCGCAAGCATTTGAAGTCTCGTATTTCTGATTTTTTTTTTCAGAATACTTGGCATCTCTCTAGTGATTTTCAGGCTGCCTACCCTTCCATATGTGCTGATATTGGTAATATTAATTTTCCCATTTCGGAGAGGATGTCTTTGTTTTTCGGCCTTCTCATAATGGTCTTGTTTCATGTAAATCTTTCTATCAATTTTATCGGCCAAACCATGATAAAGTGGCTTGGGGTAAGGACCTATGGCGTCATTATCTCCCTCCGGCTCGTTCTTTTCTGGTTTGGAGGGCAGTTCATTATAGTCTTCCCACTGAAAAGGATTTATGTTCTCGGGGTATGGCTTTAGCCTCTCGTTGTTGCCTATGTGCTGAGGCTTCGGAATCTCTGGATCACTTGTTCTATCAATGTCGATATGCTGCTATTCTTTGGCAGTCCTTGGCTAGCATTTTTGGAATTACTTTTGTTATTCCTAATGACTTCCTTAGTCTTTTTACAGCAGCTTGGTTCCATGATTTTTCTACTCAGATAAAAGCTCTTTGGCGGGTTGGTATTTTGGCTGTCATTAGATGCATTTGGTATGCAAGGAATCAATATATCTTTAATGACAGGTCTTTTGCTATTTCACAAGCTATCCATATGATTTGCAGCGACATTAAGGCTTCAGAAACCTTTAAAATTGGATATATGGATAATTCAGTCAATGACCTGTTGATTCTTAGGCGTCTTCGGGTTGGCGGGTTGCTGAGGAAAGCTTCGATTATTGTCTCAGTTTGCTGGTTAAAGCCACCGGTAAACTGGATTAAAATAAACACAGATGGCGCTGCTCATGGAGCACCTGGTCTAGCAAGGGCAGGAGGAATATTTCGTGATCACAGGGGCTTGGCCATTGCTTCATTTGCTGCCCCGCTTGGTTCTGTTTTCGCCTTTGAAGCAGAAATTTCTGCAGTCATTCTCGCCATAAAGAAAGCCATTTCTATGCCCTTCGTCAATTTTTGGTTGGAGTCAGACTTAGCGTTCGTTGTTCATTTGCTTCTTCACAAAAGTACTGCAGTTCCATGGCGTCTACGTCAAGATTGGGAAGCTTGTCTTCATGTTGTTGACGACCTCAAGGTTCATGTCAGCCATATTTTTAGGGAAGGTAACAGTGTTGCTGATAGGCTTTCGGTTATGGGCTTTGGTCTTCATGCTATTCGTTGGTGGGATTCTTATCCCACAGAAGTTCATGAGGCTATGTTGCATGATGCTATGGGTAGAGAGCATTTTAGATTTTGTTAGGCTTTCTATTGTTTTTTGTTACCCTTCGTGGTTGTTTCAAATAATTTGTATTTCTTTTATTTCTTTTTATTTAATAAAGGGTGTAAAGAATCATATGATGTTGGTGCTATAGAGGTGCTAGCCTAGTTAGGATTTCTTGGTGCACCGCCTGATGATTCTTTCATCAATTTTATAAAAAAAAAAATTAGATGAGTATAAAGCGTAAAAATATAAAACATATAATACTTAAATACTTAAAAAATACATAAGTAATTTGATCAAAAGAAAAAAACCAAATACATAAGTAATTTGATCAAAAGAAAAAAACCACAGAGATCTAAATTGTACTTTTTTTTTCTAAAAATTGTATATACATATAATTCTCATTCAACAAAATTCAGAATAATAATCTTTGCAACTTTTACAACCTTTTTACTTTATTCATCATTGATCCTGTGATCACGCCATTTTTTTTTTTTTTTACTTTTGACTTGGGGATATTGGGGAAAGGGGGGAGTGGGGTTCAAACCCTCACTTCCTAATGGGGCATGCAACGCCCTCACCACCACTCCCAATGGGGAGTGGCGATTGCGCTTTCCATTAAAAACAAAACTCTTATTAAATTCCTTTTGGTAAGTTAGAAGGGTTAGAATTTATTTCTAATTTTGTTAACAAAAATCTTTTATCATTTAGTTTTTGCTATTATTTTGACCTATAAAACCTGATTAATCAATCTAAAAATTATTAGTGAATTTTTATTCGGTAAACAGTAAGCTAGTGTTGTTTCTATCTTGCATCTTTGGCACATTTCACACGTCCTAAATCCTAATCCATCCATTTAATGTCCTGCATCTAAATTACATCTTTGTCACACTTCAATTTGTGGGTCTCTGGAAAGTGCTCCTCTGCTGAATTTTTTAAAGCATGTTGATAGACCAAAAGTTGTAATTAACTTTTTGAATGGTTAATGTTGCGTTCAAAACCCGCAAGAGCACGGATCGTGATTGCAGTATAAAAAGTTATCGTTCCCACGAAGACTGAATATTGAGTACTAATTTCTTTACTTATATCTCAGCTAGTAAATTATATAAAAGTGAATTTGTAAATAAAATAAAATAAAGCAATCTAAATTGAATTAAAATCAAATGATAAAAGGTTTAGAGCTTAGGCTTAGTTTCACAATTCCAATCAGATTATGAACACTTAAATAAATAAAAACATTGAATTCAGTTAAGGGTAATTGTTCTAAAATACCTAAAGACTCTCTCGAGTTCAAATAAGCATGTTAAGATTAAGATTTAACCTACTCTCGTGATTAAGAAATTAATCAAAACTCATTAAGATCTTTAACAATTATTTTACCCCCGAAGAGCT
>CATIWK010430461.1:0-10796 GCA_949634005.1 Mallotus japonicus
TATATATATAACAGCAGCACCATTAGGTGCTTAACTTGCGGTATTGGATATTTATAGATAAACAAATTTTTGGAAATGTAGATGTCTTTTTCTCCTTACCAAATTAGATATGACCTACTCATTCCAATCAGAGGGCCTAACTCCAAGTTTAGAAGAATCAATCTTCTGAGGCAGCACCAGCCATTTTCTTTTTCTAGGTAAATATCATTTCACCTTCTCATATGTGCAATGAGAAGACAGACTAAAAGAAAAACAAATTTTAGAGAAAAGGAGCTGTTGTTTTGTTACCTTGGAACAGAATGCTATAACCATTTTATGCATACATATATATATAATGTCTTCTTTTTTCCTGCTTAAACCTTGATCTTAAAAATAATTTCCAGATCATTTTATACATCTAATCTTTTTCTTGGTTTTGATAATTTCATATACTTATCCAGCACAAGAGCATGGAACTTTTCAAAAAAGCCAAAGTTGTTCGTCTTAGAAGCCACCATGACAAGTTCTTAATTGCAGATGATGATGAAGAGACTGTTACACAAGATCGCAATGGTTTAATCAAGAATGCAAAATGGACAGTAGAAATTGTCGAGAAAACCGGTTGTTTACGCTTCAAGAGTTGTTACGGCAAATACCTTACAGCTTCTAACATGCCATTCCTGTTGGGAATGACAGGGAAGAAAGTCCTGCAGACATTGCCAAGAAGATTGGATTCATCTGTTGAATGGGAACCCATTAGAGAAGGAATACAAATTAAGCTTAAAACACGTTATGGACAATATCTACGAGCAAATTCAGGCTTACCACCTTGGAGAAATCACATCACACATGATATTCCTCATAGAACTTCAACCCAAGATTGGATTCTTTGGGATATGGATCTTGTGGAGATGAGAACACGAGATCATTCGCTGCCGCAGCTGCAGCCGCCTCCGCCGCCACAATCCATAACTCAACGACCTGAAGTTTTGCGTCCAGAACCACCACAACCTAGCAACATTAATCAAGTTGAGTCTGCTGCACCTTCCCAACCTGGTTCTCCCATCGCAGTTTCGCTTCCATTTCCAAAATATTCAAGAACCGAGGTATAAAATGTTTATCTTTTCACAGTTATATAGAACCGTTTGGACAACAGAAAAATTGACCGAATGGAATTATAATGAATTATTTGATACAGTCTGATGAATCATATGTGTGTGTACCCGCAAAGAATGAAGGGAGGCTGATTCATTATTGTGTGGCAAATGACAACGGTGAAGTTGATGAAAATAAAAATAAATCATTCACTTTCAAGGGAAGTGTGTTGGAGGAATTAAAACAAAAATTGGAGGAAGAGACAGCGCTACGAGATATCGTTGTTTGTTCTCGAAATCCGTTGAATATGAAGCTTCATCCCCTCCGATTACATCTTCCTCCGAACAAAGCAGATATGCATGTTGTTGTGGTTCCCTCTTCGGCAAAAGGTTAGTTTCTATTATCAAATTAAAAATGGTAGGATCCAGTGTGCAACTCAACAGAATCATCAAATATTGGGCAGCCTGCGACTCCAAATTAATATGCATAAATGGTCAGGTTGGCACAGTTCAAACTGGATCATTGTGTCAAGCTGATTCTGATAATTCAACGGCTCATTGTATTGGAATTCATTTGATGACAGTCAGAATTTATGGTTCTCTTTCATTTCATGTATTTTATATTCTTTTGTAGTTCTTTTTGTAATTAACGGTTAATATTATTTTGATTTTTTTTTTTTTTTTCCAATCTCTTCATTGTTTTGTTTTTGAGGATTTGCAGTTTTACTTTTGATCTGAAGATAAATTATTTGTGAACACTTAAATTTTTAGGTCATTGCAGGTCTAGCGAATGTATGTTCAGACGTGCCTACTTGTTTTCTGGCCAGTTCTTTGCAAGTCAGAGACTACAACCTCAGGCACTAGTTTTATCTCTATCTTCTAACAATTCTCATAATACTTTTCATCGGCTCTTTCCACTAATCAAGGTTTAGAATAGCACTTGAAGAAGCTCTATTAGTGGCTTTGTGCATTTTGGCCAAGAGATTTCCTGCAAGAGAACAAGGACTATATATATTCATTCAACAAACATTACATTCATGCAATAAACTGTACAAGGATATATAGCTGAAAGCCTTAAAACAGCTTGAAGCTGTCTAAAATGATCTACCCCACTAGCTGTAGAGAAAATGTATTAAGTAATTTAGTGATTAGCTATAAGATCAGATGCGTTTCTGAAGACCTGTGAGCTTCCGTTTTTCTTGACAAAATGTCCTTATCGAAATACTTTTTGTTTGGTGGTATTTTATTGCTGAAGTATATATCTATAAAATATGCTTAGGAAACCTCCTAATTCACAATATTCCCCACACTGAAAGATTTAATTTGTCATTATGTTATTGATATGATGTAATTAAGTATGGCGATAACATTTCCAATATTGCATGCATTTGAGCTACAGCTTTATTTGACACATCTCCAGAAACAAACTCATTCACCATCCCATCCACTTCTATCATACTACAACCTGGTGTTTTCTTCAGCCCTCTCTCACCAATCATCCTGTGTATCATAGATGCATCCTCACCTCTTCCGCCATTCAAATAAATGTTTGACAACTGAACAAGAGCTGCATCTTCTTCGTTACCATTACCATCTTCTAGTTGTAGAAGCTCCTTAACCGCAAGTTCTGCAAGCTCAACATTCTTATGGGTTCGACAACTACTTAAAACAGCCCCCCAAACTGAAGCAAGTGGCTTCATAGGCATTCTCTTTATAAGCGCAATTGCTTCATCCCATCGACCTGCCCTGCATAGCAAATCCACCACACAACTATAATGTTCATGTCTTGGTACAACTCCATATCTTGCTTTCATATTGCATAAAAGAAACCAGCCTTCCTCTTGCAAACCTGCATGGGTACAAGCAGTTAAGACCGCAAGGAGGACAACCCCATCAGGCCTAAGCCCATCTTCCACTTTCATTCTTTCCAAGGAACTAATTGCTTTTCTTGCATACCCATGCATTGCAAGTCCCCCAGTCATAGCTGCCCATGAAAATGCATTCCGTTTAGGCATCTCTTCAAAGACTTGGATAGCCACATTTATACATCCACATTTTGCATACATATCAACTAAAGCAGTTCCAACAAAAACATCACACTCCAGTGATTTTTTCTTCGCATAATCATGAATCCACTTCCCTTGCCAAAGAGCACCCGATTTGGCACAGGCTGCTAATGCAGTAGTCACACAAAACTCATCAGGCTCAACCCTCATAACAAACATATATCTAAAAACCCTCAAAGCCTCACTCTCTAAATTGGAATTGATATAACCATTCATAAGCACGTTCCATTGAACAACTTCTGGATGAGAAATTTCATCAAACATCTTATGTGCATCACCCATTAATTTACACTTGGCATATAATCTAACAACCGCAGTTTGAATATGTCCATCTGATAAAACAATTCCACTTTTACATACCCAACAATGGATTTGTTTACCCAGAAAAATCCAACTCGCATTTCCACACGCAAATAGAACAAAATGAAACGTATGGTTTTGAGGCTTAATATTACCATCTCTTAACATGATATCAAAATAATGTAGAGCGAAATGAGGATTTAAGCTGCGAGTATAAGCTCTAATAAGAGTGTTGAAAATAAAAGAATTGGGTACTTCGATCTGGTTAAATAACAGAGAAGCGTACGAGAGATTACCATGTGGAGAGAGCGCACAAAAATCAATGAGTTTGCTTATTGCATAGTTTTTTGTGTGAATGCCATTGACAATGAAAGCTGCGTGAGTGGCCTTGAGTTGTCGCATGGTTGAACATTGTTGGGCTAAGGACATGCAGCGTTTCCATGCTTGAATGCTGAATTTGGTCTCTTGTAAGAGTTGGGTCATTTATGTATGTACGTATCTTTTTGAGTTTGTTTTGATTCGAAACACTTCAATTAATTCGAACACTTCAATTAATTCGAACACTTCATTTCATTACCAATGTTTAGATTCAGCATTGCTCACTTCACTTCAATATGCAAAACAGAACGCTACAACTGTAGCGGTGCTTCAGATATAATACTAGAATAATGCCCGCATTACGTGTCTTTGATTATAGCCATAGATTAAAAATAAAATTTATCAATTATATAAATTATTGTTGTTGAAAAAAATTAATAATCTAATAGCATCGTAGAAAATAAAAAATGATAATTAATATTACAAAATTAATAATAGTAAATAGCATGAGCAGTACTCAATGTTATTAAAGCAAATTATATTTTTTTTCATAGATTTCACCTAATTCACACTCAACTTTGTTTACTTTGAAAATTAAACTTTCACATCCTCAGTTTAATTTCATTAACACTTAAACCTCTCCGTTAATTTTTCCGTTAAATTTTTATATTAAAATAAATTTAACTTTCGCTATTTTATAAAAATAAAACAATTTAATCCTTAAGTTCTATTAAATGACATAACTAATTAGTCCTTCATTTTTTTATTGTTTTAGTTTAAATTTTGATATTAATTAAATTTTAGACATATATGCATATCTCCATCAATATATTACCAAAAATCAAGTTGTAATTTTGATAAATTTAATTTATATTCATTTTAATTTTATTTTATTAATTTACTTATCTAAAGCTAAAGTAATATGCAAAGTGAATCACTTCAAAAGGATGCACATTAATGAAATAAAAAATCAAAAAATGAATTAAAATTGATGAAAATTAATGATATTATCAAAATTATAATTAAATTTTTTAAATTTTAAAATGATGAAAATATGTATAATTGCTGAAAATTTGGTAATAGTTGCAATTTTAAATTTCAAATAATTAAAAAATAAAAAAGAATAATTTATTTATTTTATTAAAAATAAAAAGAATTAAAGTGTTAGTTTTTATTAAATAGATGGAGTAAAATATTGTATTTATTGAGATACTAACAAAAAAATTTTATGAAAGAGTTAAAATGATGATGTAATTAAAATTAGGTGATGTCAAAGTTTGGTTTTCAAATAAGAAGAAGGAAAATATGAATTATATCAAATTTCAGAGAAAGAATATAATTTACTCATGTTATTATAATAATTGAAAGTAGGAGTGAGCATGAAATGTGAACCTTAGAAAATTATAAAATTTGTAGAGTCATACTAAGTTTTGAAATTTTAAGAATAAAATTCTTAAAATTTTATCATATTGTAATGTTAACACCTAATTTTGGCCCACTCAAAACTAGAAAAAAGTTATCATGTTCGGTTCCTTGAAAAGATGGATTTATAAGAATTCACCTATCTCAACAACAAAAAAAACTTCACTTGAACTTGAATATATATATATATAGCAAACATGTTATTATACGTTTTCTTTTCAATGTTTAGTGCCTGCTCAGGTAAGTAACATGTCCCACACTTGAAAGTCAATTAATGTGATAGAAGCCTTGCAAGTGAAACCTATATACGACACATTTAGAACTATATATAAACTAAACAATGGGGAGAAAAAACAATATCTATTCATAAAGATAGAATTTTTTAAAAAAAAAAAAAAAAATTCCTCTCGCATACATTTTGTACTCAAATCAGCAGCAAAGAATATGGAGACAGGGAAGAAAAGAATGGCGGTTCTGGTTGGGTGCAACTATCCAAACACCAGAAATGAGTTGCATGGATGCATAAATGATGTTATAGCCATGAGGGATGTGCTTGTTAAACGATTCCGGTTCGAGCTTAGCCATATTGAGCTGCTAACAGATGCTCCTGCACCAGGGTCTTCGCAAATCATGCCTACTGGTGCAAACATAAAGAAGGCACTTGATCGGATGGTTGATAAGGCTGAATTAGGTGATGTTCTTTTATTCCATTACAGTGGACACGGAACAAGAATTCCTTCAAAATTTCCTGGGCATCCCTTTAGGCAGGATGAAGCAATTGTGCCCTGTGACTTCAATCTCATCACTGGTAAGTATCCGCCTGCTTAAATTCATCAATGAATGACACATTATTAGAAATTAATATCCAAATATATATGTTCTGAACTAATAAAAAATATCTGACATGCATGTATATGAATTACTTAACTAATTAATCATTTCCCTTGCATCCTTAATAGATTTCCTTTGTTTTTTTTTTCTTGTTTTAGTATTTTTTCTATAATCTTTACAATATTTCCTATATTTTCCTGATTTTTATAAGGAAGATAATTATATATATATATAATCAATTTCATCTGATAATTTAGAGTTAAATAAGACCAATATGTACTAATTTCTTCACAAAAAGTTACGTATGCAAGTTCAAACCCCGTTGACGTCGATCTGAGATTAAAATCTCATATATTGGTTATTTTTTATTGTTGATAATATTATAGCCTTAAATGTGATCTGATATCATAATCTCGTAGATATGGACTTCAGGCAACTGGTGAACAGGCTACCAAAGGGCACAAGCTTCACAATCATTTCAGATTCATGCCATAGTGGTGGCCTTATTGACAAAGAGAAAGAACAGATAGGGCCTAACTCAACAAAAGAAAAAACTAATGCAAAATGCGTCTCCTCCTATACTCCTAAACACATCCCATTTGATTCCATACTCCAGTATCTTTCTTCTCTAACAGGCATAAACACATCTGATATTGGCACTCACTTATTAGAGTATTTTGGAGCTGATGCTAGCTTGAAATTCAAGTTACAATCACTTGAACATGATCCATTTGAATCGTTAAAGCCGGACGATGGAATTTTGCTAAGTGGGTGCCAAGCAGATGAAACTTCTGCCGATATGAACCCTGGTGGGGGTAGAGGACAAGCCTATGGAGCATTTAGCAATGCAGTGCAGATGGTACTGAAGGAGGATTCAGACAGAATATTAAGCAATAAGGAGATAGTGATGATGGCTAGAAAGGTACTAGAGGCACAAGGCTTTGAGCAACATCCTTGCTTGTATTGCAGTGATAAGAATGCTGATGCACCTTTCTTGTGGCAGCCTGCAGAAGCAACCAATTCATGTTTATGATATGTGCCTTAGCTTATTGGTTTTTCTGTCTTTCAACCAAGTTCGGCTTCTATTTTCGTGGTCGTTGAAATAAATAAATTTTCAACTGCTAAAAGTGTCACATAATATATCATATAGTAAATAATAAATCACAATGATACATGTCGCCGCCACAAGCGACATGATCAATATATCACTATATAATAAAAGATTAAATAAAAATTAGTGATTTTTCATTTTTATACCTATACTTTTTTGGTGGCCCATAAAATAAAGGGCAAAAAAGGATTGTGGTTTCGCTTATTTTCATTTAGAGGCATGTGGTATATTTTCGTCAAAAAGCTACTTATAATTCAATCCGTTAACAAATAGAGATACCTTGTAAAAATTGTTCAATTTTTATGTCATAAATAATGAAAATATTTTTATAAGGGTACATTTATATACAAGGAAAATTACTAACACCCCTGAGATTTGTCCAAACTAATTACTTTGTCCCTACAGATTTAATAGTCAATTACATACCCATTGAATTTTTTTTTTTTTTTTTTACCAAACCCACTGAAATTTCATTCCATAAACTATTTGCCCCTTTTATTAGAGCATCTCCAATATGCTCTTTATTTAAGTAAAATTCTTTATTTTAAAGAGTGAAACCAAAAAAAAAGGTCTCCGATACACTCTCTATATTTTTATTTTAGAGTAGAGAGTTGGTTGGTTTGGCTCTCTACATGTAGAGAGTCAAATCTCACTCTCTACTCTAAAATATTTCAATTTTCCATGCAGAATATTAATTGATGTTTATCTATTTATTGAAAATAATTTTCTCTTTCATCAAATGGAAGAAAAAAAGTAAATAAATATAGAGAAATCTTGTAAAAAATAAAGGAGAAAAAAATTAACCTTTTAATGTTTATTGGATAAAGTAGGGACAAGGTGCATTTAAGCCCCTAACGTTTTGCTCGAGGAGCACATAAGTCCTTTTTCTTTTTTTTGGACCATTTAAACATGAATTTCATGTTTTCCTTTATTTTAAGCCCCTCAATTAACGGCAGGAGATTTCAAAATTAACACCGTCTAGAATGTAAGTGACGTGGCCATCATTCTTGCCTCTCCTCTCCTAGTCACGACAGCTGTCTCTTCTCTTCTCTCCTTTCCTTGTCAATTCTTACTCATTTTGGACCATCTTCAGAGTTGTCAGTACAATTTTCATGAAGCAATTGCAGCGGTTCCGGCCAACCTTTTTAGCGGCGGAATTTCTTAGGAACTGGAGCTCAAAGAGCCATTTGATTCGCAATTTGCCCATTAACGTATACCCATCACCACTATCCCCCAAAATCACCATCTCCCCTAACCACTGATGTCCATAATCACCACCATTACCCATCAATGCCACAACTATCAATAAGTACCACCGAAACTACCACCACTATCAAAATTCCATTTTTTGACTAATTTAAAGAATCCCAGGCTAGTTATCAAACTAGACAATTTCAAGCGAAAGGATGCAATGAATCATGTGATATAAGTATCAGGAAGGTCACAAATTCGAAAAGAAGGACAAGAATGAGCATACCATGATCTCTGATCGTAGTTGTGCTCTACTGTCCAATGATCTTATCCTAATGCCAGATTCAGCATTTTCAGATTGAGGATCAAGTCCGACAGATGAACCCTTTTGATGTCTCAAACAAATACGGATAATGTTCTAGCAAGGAATTCCAATTTCAGGACTACTCGAGTAATTTGTCAATACAACTAATCTGCAGTTATTATTTATATAGGATAAATCAGGTGGGGTCTCATGTAATTCATCTAACAGCTGAGTACATGTAACCATAGCAACTTGTGTAACAGTTCCTAGGAAAAGCAGCAAGCCTTGAATGTACTTCATCATAAAAACTTTTATTGCTGCAACTTCACTAATCTTGACAACTTTTTACACATGAGGAGCCCCATTTCTCAAAGAGATAGCAACGAAAAATGTGCTAGAATGACAAGGTACCAAAGCCTTAAGATCCAGCAGACAAAAAGCACCAACTAATTGTGCTTGTAATTCAAATGAGAAATCTACCTCAATAATAGATGCACTACCAAGAGGACCAATCTCCCAATTTTCATGGGGCCTCATAGCCATCAATGGAAAATTAACTTGGCCACTTATGACAATCAACAGATATCCAAGCACTTATTTCCCTTACATATAGGTTTTCATTGAAGGGATTAAATAGAGACAAATTATTAATTACCTTCCCACTAGAATAAGCATCCTTGTTCAAAACAAGACTGATTTTGTAAGGGGACTTAACAGCATACCCTTTACCTAGACCAAAAAACCACAAGAGCTTGTCTACAAGATCAAATGAGCTGAAGACAAACCCAGCCATTATAGACCTATTCCACAACAGCCATAGCTTGTTCCCATTCTCCCTTCTTCCCGAGCCCCTCCACAATCTTCATCAACTGCCCTTCACTAAATTGCATACCGGACTGCTTCTTTATCTTAGCTAACTTCCAATCTCTCACAGTCACATTTCTGCCACTTGACCTGAACAACAATAAAAAAAAAACCCGAAATAAAGAATTCGATTAAAACTAAAATTGAATTGGAAGAGAAGCTTGTAACAATATAAAAAATAAAAGAGCAATCGTAAACCTATTAATAAGAAACCAAAGTGATTATGATAGTGGTGATGATAGGGCCAGCAGAGGAAGAGCCGTTAATATTGTCTTCTTCCTCATATGGGTTGACGATAGAATCGTAAGAAAAAGAGAAACTAGCAGCAACAGCATCAACGCATCGTCTAGTTATGGTGGGACCAGCATAGCGACGGCTGTGGTGGTGGCGGTCGTCATCCGGTAAAATTATATCCCCGAAAGAGAAAATAAGAAAAAAAACTACAATTACAAAGACAGATAAAGAAGAAAAGCAAAAAGGAAATAACCACCACGTTTGGGTGAGAGAATTGATCAGGGGTTTATTTGTTTATTCCGGTGAGAGGAGGAGAGGAAAGGAGAGGAGAGGAGAAAAGAATAAGTGAGGGGCTGTCCACATTGAAGTTTCAAATTAATAGGTCATTATTTTGACCTGTCGATTGTCCACGTCAGCTTCAATTGACGGAATTTGTCTTTCAATTACACCACCGTTAATTGAGGGGCTTAAAATAAAGAAAAACATGAAATTCGTGTTTAAATGATCCAAAAAAAAAGAAAAATGGCTTATGAGCTCCTCGGGTAAAATATTAAGGGCTTAAATGCATCTTGTCCCGATAAAGTAAAATAAAAATTAAAAATATCAAGAGTCTATTGGAGTTACAAATTTCTTCACTCTTTATATTTAAAAATTCTTTGAGACTCTTTATTAAACAAAAGATGCTCTTTAAAATAAAGAGTACTATTGGAGATGCTTTTAGAATTTTGCATTAAAAACTGTTAATTTTAGCACCCAAAAAATACAACAAAATTATACATTAAATGCTTACTTAGTTCACAAGATGTATAATGCACAATTCTATAGGCTTAATTGACTTTTTGGGTGCTAAAATTGACAGTTTATAATGCACAATTTTAACAAAAGGGGCAAATAGTTAATAACATCAAATTTCAAGAGTATTTATAATGCACAATTTTAACAGAAAAGGTAAATAGTTAATAAAATTAAATTTCAGAAGTATTTAATTGACTTTTAAAACAGTAAAAATAAAATAGTTAGTTTAGAAAAATATCGGGGATTTAGTAATTTTCCCTTATATATTAGACATTTAATCCATTTAT
>CATIWK010430462.1:0-10111 GCA_949634005.1 Mallotus japonicus
TAAATGTTATTTGGACCGTTTGCTTATTTGGTATGGTAGGAGAATTGAATGAATTGGAGCATTGCGCTACTGCCAGTAGCGCAATGCTCCTGTTCATCTGCTGCCTCTGCTGTCTCTGTTCCTTGCGTGGACATAAAAAAAAATTTTCACATATTCTGCATTTTTATTTATATTTTAATTAAATATTTTTAATAAAAAAATTGAGATGGCCCGGACGGCCTAAAAAATTAAAATTAATAATAATAATAATAATAATAATAATGTTATAATCATTATAATATTAAAATAAAAAACAAAAAATAAAAAATTAAAAAATTAATAACAATTTTGACCTTTTACCCTCTCATTAAAAATTAAAATAAAAAAAATATTAATTTATTTTTTAATTAATTTTTTTCACATATTCTGCATTTTTATTTATGTTTTAATTAACTATTTTTAATAAAAAAATTGAGATGGCCCGGATGGCCTAAAAAATTAAAATTAATAATAATAATAATAATAATAATAATAATAATAATAATAATAATGTTATAATCATTATAATATTAAAATAAAAAACAAAAAATTAAAAATTAAAAATTAATCACAATTTTGACCTTTTACCCTCTCATTAAAAATTAAAATTAAAAATATTAATTTATTTTTTAATTAATTTTTTTTACATATTCTGCATTTTTATTTATATTTTAATTAACTATTTTTAATAAAAAAATTTTATGATTATTATTATTATTTTTGTATCTATGTATATATTTTTTTGTAGTGAAAAAATTAGTTAATGAGATAGTGAAAAAAATTATTTAGGTAAAGAAAACTTGGTCAAATCAGTGTCAGGAGAGAGAAACTCGGTTTGCGTGCAGGGAAGTACATTGTGTTACTTCAAGTAGCGCAATGCCTTTTCTCTCTCCTCTCCCCTGCTGACTCAGCAGAAAGGACCATAAAATGGGAAATTGTTTCCTTATTCACCATAAAAACGGGAATTTCTTTGAAAACCACCACAAATTAGGAAATAAAATTTTTTTTTACCATATTTTGGTAAATTGCCCCTAATACAAATACTGACGTGGTTAATCTACCTTTTGGACATGATCATCAAGAATTAGAGATAGGAGTGATGGATCATACCAAGCTAGAAGAACTAAGCAACAGCTATAAAGAAATGACTTACATCAACGAGAAGCAAGAGAAGAGAATAAGACATCTTGAAATTAAGCTAATATGGTTGGTCACTTCCTATGTTGTCTTTCAAGGAATCATTTTCTTGTCTATTTCTGGACCCTCTAACATCTCCTGCAACAAATGGTGGTATCCATTTTCTTTAGCCTTCTCGGTTGCAATCATGTTTGGCCTTACTTTTACTAGTACAATTTCTAAGTGGGCAAGAACACAGTATCAACACGAGTTGAACTTATTGGACTTGGACTTTAGAGGAGGTATTGGAAAAAGGGTGGTGTGGGTGGTGGTGCAGGCGGTGGATTTGGATGGGGCGTTGGTGGAGGTTTTGGTAGTGGAGTTGGCGGTGGATTTGGAGGAGGTTTTGGAGGTGGTGTTGACGCAGGTGGAGGAGGAGGAGGTGGAGGTGGTGGTGGAAACAGTGACGGTGCTAGTGGTAGCATAATCGGTGGCTAAAAAGAGGTGAAGAATGTTGGATCCTTAATCCAACATTGGGCTTATATATGAATAATTATGTATTGCGGACTATCATATAAGGTGAGCCCATTTAAAAGTGATCATTTGGATTTGGATGATTTGGGCTTTAATGTATCTAAAGGGTGTGGGGCCTTTAATGTGTAGAGACTAATGGGTAATTTCTATTTCAATGATGGGCTGAAATAGAAATACCAAAAGATAATAGGAAAGTTATCTATATATAGGTGGTCATGGTCCTTAGGTCATACATATTATTATTTCCTGCTTCTTTCTATATCCCATCATTAGAAAGAATACAGAGAGAAAACTTAAAGGCGTTCTCTTGGAAAACATATTGACCTAGAAGGCCAGCCGCACGAATCTAAGAGAATTAATCTATGGATTCAGGTACACTTCCGCTTCTGCTATTATGTTATGATTTCTATTGATTTAACATGAGATTGGGTTCTAGGGTTTTAATCCAATTTGGGGATTTTCCCAATAAAGAAAGCATGCACAAGGGATGATGGGATAATTTTATCTTAATTTTGCTATATAATATATGTGGTGGGCAGCGTCACTACAGTGCATCGCTGATTTGTGACAAATTACAAATATGTTCTTTTGTTCAATTTTTTTCTCATATGATTATTAAAAAAAATTTACAAACTTCGAGTGTTTAAATATTTGCACGACGAGTTTACCCGTGTGCAATTTAGGTTTTAGATTCAATTTTTTTTAAATTAAATTTTCAAAAAAATATTAAAATTCAAAAAAACTATAAAAGACAAGGATGTAATTGTAGCTACCATCGACGGTACTGTTCATGTGGATGGTAGCTACATGTAGCATTATCCATTTATTTTATGTTAAATAAGGTCATGCTAAGTTAGTTTTCAAAGTACTGATGAAAAATTTGGATCTACAATTAGCAAGAACAGTACGGAGATTCTGATGGATCAGTAAATTAATTACGATTGTTCATATTTTTCTCTCCACTTGATGCAAATGATTTAAGCACTTGTGAGTTGTGAAGCTTCTCCAATGCAGATACATCAGGATTTACCAAAACAAGCTGCAATAGGACAATCACTGTGTTCATAAGTGACTCATCAGGACTGAAGGTTATAAGCTCCAGCCACTGTAGGATCTTAACGTACGCCACCACTGCGATTTTTCCTCTTTTATCAATAATAAGGAATATGGGTACAGAGAGTACCATCGTATATGTCTGTCTCATAATGATACATTTTAGGATAGCGTCTCTGTCGTCCTAGATACATTTCAGAATATAAGACAAACTAATGGAAAAAAAATTAGGGATTCAATACGTAGAATGAGGAAGGATGGAACCATTCATTTTCATAACGATTGAGACTTTTGTATATTTATGCTCTTGGAATTTTCATAGGCCTCTATTTTTTATATAAATTTCAATAATTTTAATTTTTTTATAGGATATCTCATGATAAGACATATATCCTTCGTCCTTCACGAGTTGTCTAAGTGGCAAAAGGTATGGACATCCAGTTCAGAACCCTCTACTTCTTATCTCCTCCCCTTGTAGTGTTGAGATTTAACTAGATCCATTAAAAATAAAAACATATATATATATATTTATATATATGCCAATTGGTAAAAAAAAACCAAACCTTTTTGACCTTTTGTAATCTAATCCAAACGTATAAACCTTGGCAAAAATGTCCTAATTCCACATTAATCTTTGCAATTTTAGCACAATTTGAAATTTGGTCAAAATTGCCCCCTAACATGCTAACGTTGACTGCCTCATGTCAGTATACTCACCAAAATTATGGGCCCCACCGACACATTAGCTAACTAGGGTTAAATGGGTTACAAAGAAAATGCTGTCGTTTTATCTTTGAGAATAGGGAGTTTCGTCTTAGCCTTGGGTTTTAAAGTTTCTTCATTTCTGCAATTTTCCTTCTCGGGTTTCCATCGTTGGAGCCGAAGAATACCAGGTTTCAATGCTTCCGATCCTCTTCCCCAAACCGAATTCTTTTCAGCTGTAGAATTCAAAATAACATGGTAATATCCACGACCAAGCGAAATCAGTAGCTGCGGGTTTGATCTTGACAGTATGGGGCACAAATATGTCACAATGGTTGTTGGCTGTGCGTGATGGAGGCGACGGCTTGAGGCTGCTCATGGTTGGACAGCAGCGACGCGATAACAGTTTACAGCGGAGACGAGCTATTGTGCACAGTGAGGCAGCAGTCTCGCGATCTGTAGATCATGACGTTTCGCAGATCTGCTATGGTTGGTGACCTTAATGGATTGCATATGATCTTGTTGGTGAAGGAGTGCTAGAGTCGCAGTTCACCGGAGAGATACTGAGCTGTGATTGAAGCAAAGTTGGAACCTTTCTCTTCCTTTGGAAACATTTTTTCTGGGAAAAAAACCATGCAGCAGGTAAATCAATCAAACCCTGATAAAACCCTTGTTTCTCTTTAGTTGTATTCTTGTTAATTGATTTTTTTTTGGTGCTTTTTTTCTAAAAATTCAATCTTGGGCTCAATTAATGTGAAGGGTGGAGGATCTGAAACAGAGGTGACTTGGGAAGATTAGCAAAATATCAATAAGTTTGGTAGATTAAACAACCGTTTTCATGAGCTTGAAGATGAAATTAAGATTGGCAAGGAATGTTCAGTTTAATAGTAAATTTTTCTGTTGTGAAATTTTCAGACAATTTTGGGCAACTTATTGATCCTTTATTGGCTCGACTAAATATATGAATGGGAAAAAAGTGATAGATGTTGAGCTTTTTTTTTTTTCTTTTTTTGATCTGGAGGCAAGCTTTTACTAAGGTTTGCTACAAATTTATTAGATGAATTTGGGTAATTGATCCCTTTTTTTTTTCACCTTTTCCCTGCTTATGGTTGGGAATAATAAAACTTGAGGAAGAGAAGGATTTTGTCCTTGCAGAGATGACTGAGTTAAAGAAGATTTTGTATGGAAAATTTGGTGACTCCATCAACCTAAAGGAGGACTAGTGTTGCTGTTCCTTTAGCTCTTCTTACTGATTTAGCATGTCCATGAGGAAATCGCCCATTCATCTGTGATATGTCAAGCAAAAGTGACTGTTACCAATTGTTTTTTGGGATATTGTAGTTTGTAGATGTAAGCTTCTTGATTTAGTGTATCTATTCTGCAGATGGCAATCGGAACTTGTAAAATGACAGCGTTTTCTTTGTAACCATTTAACCATGGTTAGCTGATGTGTAGGTGGGGCCCACAATTTTAGTGAGCATACTGACATGAGGCGTCAGCATGTTAGGGTGCAATTTTGACCAAATTTCAAATTGTGCTAAAATTGCAAAGATTAACGTGGAATTGGGACATTTTTACCAAGGTTTATACATTTGGATTAGATTGCAAAAGGTCGAAAATGTTTGGTTTTTTACCAATTGGCCATATATATAAATGAACTAGAAAGTTTGCACGCACTTCGCCGCGAGTATAGTACAAACATCAGGTCCTTATTTAATATAGATATTAAGTTTGTATTTATTATTTAATACAGACATTAAGTTCATATTTCAATATTAATGTTTTATGCAAATTGTTCATGTGAAAGAAAGGAAGAACAAATACATAAAAACAAAAAAATAATGTCAATTTTTATCTTCATATGGGTCATCAAGTTTTCCAAGAAAAGGAAAAATTAATTTAAAATTTTTATATTAAATTTATCAGTACATAGTATTTTTGCTAAACATAATTTTTAGGCACGACATGACTTAAAAAAATAAGTAAAATAATGACTGATTCAATTCGGATTTTAAAAATAATTACAAAAAATTGCATTGAGAAAAATTAATGTCTTATTGTTTTTTAATTTAACTCAAAACCATAGAATATTTCTGTTTAATTACTTTCTTTTTAAAAAAAAAAATAAAATTCTAAACAAATAAATAAATAAACAAAGAAACTGCTTTCTAAAGAAAAAACATTTTTTTCGTAATGCAAATGCTGCAAAATTAAACAAACATATATAAGTATTATTTAAAAAAAAAATAATCAAATATATTATAATCACATGTAAAAATTAATACCATACCATAATTTTCTAACTTTTATTGATTCCATAATTTTTATCCAATTTAATATTTTAATTTACTTCTTTTGTCAACCCCATAAATTTATTCAATTTAATATTCGTATAATAATCACTTAAGAAGTACATTTTTTCGACTAAGAGTAATAAAGTTTTTTAGTAAAAAATAATTTACTTTTTTAAAAAATTGGTACATTATTTTTTGACTAATAATTCATCAAAAATAGATCAACTTGACAATAAATAAATACTAAACTAATTTAATGAAATTTAGATAATAAAAGTTGAGTATCTTTTCATATAAACATGGAAGGAGTTGCCTAAGAAGACGTCGTCGTTTTGTTCAAGGGAGACTCGGTGGTAGAAATGTAAATAAAGCGAAGCCCATGTGCCATTGTGATGTAAAAATGCGGTGGCAAATTTGTAAATAAAGTGAAATACAGATTCAGTGGCAAAATCGCAAAAAAGACAAAATCAAGAGGCAAAATATATACTGTAGCACTAGAAATTGGTTTCTGAACTTTATATATATATATATATAGATTATGCAGTTTCTATATGTTGTATTTGCATGGATGGCCATGGAGAAGGCTCATTGATTTGGCAGACATTTTGTCTCTTATTCATGACTTCTTATTATTCACCATGATGCTGCGGACACCATTGCTTGGTGTCTCTTATTCATGTCATTATTAGTTTAAAAGAAGATGCTTTGATCAAGCTTCTCGTTCCTATCAAAAGATATGTTTTCTTTGAAATTCTTAACAAAAAAGTGAATTTGACTTGAAACCCAGAAATGAACATCAATTTCCTATCAACTTTTTTAAACAATTGCTGAAGTTGCGGAGAGAGAGTGATTTAGTGGTTGTTTTTTACCTAAAGTTCATTAACTTTTACTATGGTTCGATTTAGGTAAAACCATAACAGCAGTAAATTTTTTAATTTAATATAAATTTAAATTTAAAAATCTTATTTAAGTGAGAACAGTTCCATTAGCTAATTTTGAAGATTGTTTAATTTCTCTATTAATAAAAAGGACAATATATCTACATTAAAAATAAAGGAGAGGACTATCTCCTATTATGCAGTTCACTAAAATTTAGGTCATATAACTTATTAAAAAAAATAAACAAAATTTTACTACATGAGCTGTCCAGTTAATATTAGTTTTATAACATTTATGAGCCACATCAACAAGGACGAATATGACACCTCGCGTTAATCTATGAGTTTAAAACTTCTTTGAAAAGGACTCAACAATATAAAATAAGATTCTTGACTTTCGAGCAACTCCCTGTTAACAATCCAATTGATCAGGTCAACCTGGCTTCTTGAGAAGGAAGTTCATCTCCATTTTTTCCTCCTACAAATCCCAGCAGCTCAATTCCGGGATTTCATTTGGCTGGTATGGCTTTCTAGCTCATTGAATTGCATTAACAAATTTATTTCTTGGATTGAAAGTTAATTGACTGCTTAATTATCTTTTGTTCTAATACAAGTACTAACGTGGTTAATTTACCTTTTGGACATGATCATCAAGACCGTAGAGATTAGAGATAGGAGTGATGGATCATACCAAGCTAGAAGAACTAAGCAACAGCTATAAAGAAATGACCTACATCAACGAGAAGCAAGAGAAGAGAATAATACATATTGAAATTAAGCTAATATGGTTGGTCACTTCCTATGTTGTCTCTCAAGGAATCATTTTCTTGTCTATTTCTGGACCCTCTAACATCTCCTGCAACAAATGGTGGTATCCATTTTCTTTGGCCTTCTCGGTCGCAATCATGTTTGGCCTTACTTTTACTAGTACAATTTCCAAGTGGGCAAGGACACAGTATCAGCACGAGTTGAACTTACTGGACTTGGAAATGATACATTATGAGATGTTCTTGCTTAAACATGGTCAAACAAAAATTGCTGTGTCATCCAATATGCTAGAGCAGCGAAGGGTTTTGAGGCCAGACATGGTTAAGGTGTATCAGCTCTATGCTTATATTTATGTGACTATTTTTGCTTTGATTGGATTCTCAGCTGTGATCTTGCGCGCCTGTTGCACTGTTCTTTGCAATTAATAAGGTAAGGTGTTTCAAGAATGCTTTATAGAAGGGTGAGTTTTGGTTTCTTGAGGCTTTTAGTTTATGTCATGTTTTTTTTTTTTTTTTTTGGGCATTCTTGGCTAAAATTAATCAGTTGCTAATGAGAATTTCTCAAAGAATTCATAAGCAGTTATCATTTACTTGCCAAATGAAATGAAAAAGAATCCTCTCCCGAAATCGATATTCTTTCAGATCTCTACACATTTCGGCTCTCCATCAAAATTTTATAAATTAGGCTTTGATGGGAGTTCAATTTCATACATCTTGTAACTCTAATAGAAGTACTAGAAAAAATAGATGTGCTAACTCATTGGTATTCAGATTAATTTTTTTTTTGGTCCCGTAGTGTGAAAATTAGAAGCAATCAGCATATTATATATCTTAACTTTCCTTGTTTAGTTTCTTCTAAAATTTTTTCTCTTGTTTCTCAGGTATATACAGTTGATAAACTGCCTTCTACAGACTATAGAGCAATAAAACCACTCTGTTTCATCAATTAGTTCTTTTCGAAATTTCCCATGTATTCTGCAGTATCATGTGTTAGAAGATAAACTTGAATTAAATAATTATGTGTGATGTGATTAATTATAGTATGCGAAAGGTTGTTTTTAAGTTCAATGTTTCTAGTACTTCAAGAGTCATGTATTTAATTTTCTGTTTTTATCTTTATATATATATATATATATATATTTGTAAGTTTGATGTTAATTTAATACAAGTGAGTAATTTCCAGCACATCATACTTGGATAGTTCTTTCATTTTCTTTTCTTCTAAGCCAACAAAGTGGTATCGGAGCTGGTAAAAAAAAAAAAATGTTGAGTGGAGGCATGTTTCCCTTTCAATTTCCCAAACTCACTAAAGATAACTTTGATAACTAGTGTATTCGTATGAAAGCCTTGCTAGGATTGCAAGATGCATGGGAAATTGTAGAGAAAGGATATGAGCAGCCAGCAAATGAAGAAGCCATGGAAGCTATGACTCAAGCCCAGAAGAATGCATTTCAAAAGGCTAGAAAGCAAGATCAGCAGGCTTTGACGTTGATTCATATGTGCCTGGATGAAACTATGTTTGAGAAGATTTCCTGTGCAACAAGTGCCAAGCAAGCATGGGAAATATTGACAAATTCTTATAAAGGAGTTGATAAGGTGATAAGAGTTCGCCTTCAAACCTTGAGGGCAGAATTTAAAGCACTCAAGATGAAGAATACAGAATCAATTTCATATTATTTTTCCAGAGTATTGGCTGTTGTCAATCAAATACTTAGATATGGAGAAAAATTGGAAGATGTTCAGGTAATTGAAAAAATCTTGCGTTCTCTTGATCCTAAGTTCAATTATATAGTTGTGGCTATAGAAGAATCGAAAGATCTAGACGAGATGACAATTGATCAACTCATGGGTTCTCTACAAGCCCGTGAAGAAAGGATGAATGAGAAGGAGTCACAAGAGCAAGTTCTTCTCTCAAAGCTGTCCTTGAAAGGAAAAGAAAAAGTTGACAGTAATGAAGAATTTCAGTTTGGAAGAGGAAGAGGTAGAGATGCTAGAAAAGGACGTGGATATTATTATGGCAAAGGAAGAGGAGGCAGATTTGGTAGAAGCTTCAACAAGTTAGAATATACAGCTCCTAGACAGAATTCAATAATTCAGAGACAGGTTCTAATAGGACGTGGCAGAGGAAATTGGCATAGAGGTAGTGGACGAAAGGCTAACGTGTAGTCTTATAGTTGTGAGAAATATAGCCATTTTGCTTCAGAATGCAGAAAGGCTGGAAATAAAGAAGATAAGGCTTATTGTGCTCAGGAAGAAGAAGGAGAATCAGCTTTTCTTTTGACATGTCATGAAGGAAAAAATCAAGAAGCTTGGTATTTGGATACAACAGCAAACAATCATATGACAGGCAAAATATGTTTATTTGCTTCTTTGAGTGAGACTTTCAAAAGAAATATTTCTTTTGTAGATGGAAAAGAGGTGATGGTTGAAGGAATCAGTGATATCTTAATTCTGGCAAAAAATGGCTCTCATCAATTTTATTTCTCAAGTGTATTATATCCCTGTGCTTCAATCAAATATTTTGAGTTTAGGCCAACTTTTGAAAAAAGGATATGATATTCGGCTGAAAGATGGTGGTTTGACAATTAGAGATTCTAAAGTGTTGCATTCAAAACCCGCAAGTGCACGGATCGTGAATTGCAGTATAAAGAGTTATCGTTCCCACGAGGATTGTATATTGAGTACTAATATCTCTACTTATATTCTCAGCTAGTAAATCAAATAAAAGTGAATCTTGTAATGAAATAAA
>CATIWK010430473.1:0-14035 GCA_949634005.1 Mallotus japonicus
TTTATTTTAGTAGTATTTAATTAGAAGAAAAATATTTTATAGTAGAATGATTTGAAGAGAATTTAGAAAGAGTTTGAAGAGAATTTAGAAAGAGTTTGGAGAGAATTTAGAGAGCTATATATTTCTTTTTTCTATCTACCATTTTACATTAATGAATTTCAATCTCTTTATATAGAGATTTTCTTTCCACTATTTGAGAACTATTCTCTCACAAACAATATATTGTTCATTCACAAGCAATATATTATTTATTCACATTCATAATAAGAATCAAATAAATGAAAAAAATCTTATAAACTTTGCTAAAGTACTCAATACATAGTGTTCTTTTACAGTAAAATTAATGTCATTTTTAAGTTAATATGCTAAAAGTAATATTAATGTTATTTTATAGGCTCTTGCTAGAGTACAACTATTGTACATATACAAATGGATAGAATTAACCTGGTAATCAACCGGTAAAAAATTTATAACTTTTTCTTTTGCTTTTACACATTGAAAATTATTGTTATGTGTTAGTAGTTTTTTTTTTTTTTTTTTTGAGTGGGTAGTTTTCTATTAATCAAAAACTTGATATGACATGGTATGAATGTGTTATCACACCTAAATTTTTTTATTTTAAATTAAATTAAATTTTATATTATTATTTATCTTTTAATAAATTTAATCATATATGGTTATATTATCCAATTAAGTTTACTATTAAGTTTTAATATCCATCTTTTTTTAAGTTAATAGTTCTTTGGTCTCTTACTTTACATGGTTGATTTTAACTATTTAATTCTTTTCATTTAAAAGTTCGTTCAATCAAAAATAAATAAATTATTTATTTTTTAATCGTTGTCTCCTTCAATTCATGTTAATAATAGAAGAACGGTACGTGGAGTACAGAAAAAATTTAAATTTTAATGGGTGTTTGTGATTGCTAATAAGGATAACCTCAGCCATGGCTACTTCCATGAGACTATGCTATCCATCTCAATTTTTTTTGCTAATGATCTCTAGTATTTATTTTCACCATTTCAACAAAACTATAATAACTTTACTTTTGTTATGTATGGGAAAAGTGTAAAGAATAATATAAAAATTCATTATTATCAAATATTAAGATACCGGAGGAATAATTTCTTGAAGAATAAAAAGTAAATAATTTCCAAAAAAAAAAAGAATAAAAAGTAAATATATTAAATAAATATGAGATGAAGTTTTCAATGTGTTTTGTTTCTAGAAAAAAGTTAATGGTGATACATTTGACTTATTGTCAACAAAATTCTAATTATGAGATTCAGCAAAATGTTCATCATAAAGACACTTATACTTGGAAATTGTCATGTACATAGCTTTTTTTTTTCATGCTACTAGTGGTATATAACTTCAGTCTCTGTTGAAAAATTATTTAAATTTCATTGAACATCGTATGATTTATTGATGGAGGTTGTTCTTTCAAGCCTGATAATGTTGCTGCACTTGACAATTCATTTCAAAAAAATCTCTAATATAGATTAAGCTCTTCTAAACTAGGATTCCTTGAACTATTGGTGTACTCGGTTTTTAAATTTATGGAGATTGTGTTTGCAAGAAGGGAAGGTCGTAATAGAAAAAGTCTTGATTTAAATTTTTATATAAATTGCAAATGTGAAAAATTAAGAGAATGTAAATAACAGTAAAAAAATTGGAATTATAGGTCTTCAGTCAACAAATTTAAATTATAAATTGTCTTATTTATATTTATCAATAGTTATGATTAAACAAAAAGTAATCTAATGGTTATTAGCTCCATTTGTATACATACAAATGTCTATTTATAATATCATTTTTACAACCATATTTTACAAGTATATGCACCTAAAAGAGTGTGTTTAGAATAAATAAATTTTAAAAAAAATTATTTGTGAATTCAAATGATTATCTTTTATTTAAATGAAAAATTTTCGGAATTCATGAAAAGAAAAGTATAATCGATTGCATGCAACATGTCTGGGTCAAGTGGAAGTGTGTGGTGAATACGAATCTAGATATGTTGGATTTCAAAAATTTTCTAGCATGTAACCCTTGTATAAAGGCAAGAATTCCACCAAACCCAAGACCACGTCACAAACATTTACACAACTAAACATGCATGCACAATAGTTAACATTTTCAACAACCAACTAAGCCACTCATCAAGTAAATAACCTACATCTAAGAGTTTATGTAATACTTACAAACTCCAAATATCGGTAGCACACTTAATAAGCTTAGGTTATGATAGTGTGAATCTACTAGCTCCTAACTCTCCAAATGTGAAGCCTCTGCCTTAAAACACACGAACTACACCAAGTTGACTCCAAGCCTTGAAGGAGATCTACCTGCAAGCCCCTCCTTTGGTTGACCTAAACTCTTGCTAGAACTCCTTTGGAAAACTTGAACATGTAGGACTTGGTTGTAATCTCCAATGGATGATGTTTGATGGATGAATACTTGTACAACAATGGATTTTGATTAATGAGCATACAATACTTGTGTTTATATTTACTTTCTATACTACAATGAAGAAGAAGATGAAGATCACTCAACTCTTGAGAGAACTTTATTTTCTCTATTCCTTTTTGGTGTGTAAGAATAACTAGAATAACTAGAGTGCAATTATTAGTTGTTTTATATAAACCTGACTAACTTAAGCATATAAAAGACAAACATGCATGTATGCTTATGACACCAGTTTTGAGTGTCTCATACTCAAGCATAAACATGCATAACTTTTTTTTTTTAAAGGAAAATGGAAATTGCATTAATTCAAATCTAACTGAAATACATAAACAAGAAAGTTGGGAATATAATCCTCCCAAACCATAAGATTAGCAGAAGAACCAGAAGCTCTAGCCAAAACATGAGCAGCTTGGTTCGCAGATCTCCTAACAAAAGATAAGTTTAAATGATTAAACTGATTAAGTAACAAACGACACTCATCCAGCAAATGACCAACAGTAGAGATGAAAGATTGATGAGTCTGCAGAGCTTGAAAAACCACCAGGGCATCCATCTCAATAACGACAAAATCCCAACCCAAATTCTTAACCCAACTGAGCACTTCTCAGACCCCCATAACCTCTACTGTTAACGAATCAAAACAACCTGGAATGGACAAACTTTGAGCCCTCAAAAAGCAACCAGCAGAATCATAAGCAAGCATGCCAAAACCCATATAGTTATCAAATTGAAAAAGCACAGCATCCACATTTACCTTAACCCAACCCTGAGGCAGAGCTCTCCAACAAACAGAACCATGAGCAGAATCAAAATTAAAATCACTCAACTATTGAGAAGAACGAACAGAAGACCATAAGTGAAGTTGAGTTCCTGCAAAATCTGAGACTTGTCTCGGACTAAAAGACTTAGAGTTCCAAACCAAGTCATTCCGAGCCTTCCAGATTGCCCAGCAAAGCATTAAACCAACATACAACTGATCCTTATCCAAATCAAAAAACAAAATGGATAGCCAATGATTAAAAGAATGAAGCTGATTAAAAGGTAGAGAATCAGAAAGGAGCAACTAACATGACCTCGCAAAAGGACACAACACGAGACTATGCAGAATAGTTTCAGGAGCTTGATGGCAAACAGGGCATAGAGGATCAATAGCAACAGAGCGAGATCGCAACATCACTGTGGTAAGAAGACAATCTGTAGAGGCGCGCCAAATAAAACTTTTGACTTTATGAGGGAGTGATAAGCGCCAAATTCTCTTCATCACAGCAACATTGTCCAGAACAGAAAAATAATTATGCTGAATCATACTCACCTTATAGCAACTCCGAACCGTATAAAGCCCTTTAGGATCATAACGCCAGAAGAATCTATCAGCAATATCTCCATGAGAGAGCGGAAGCTATAAAATGAAACTACTATCACGATCAGAAAAATATCTCTGATCAACTCAGTATCCCAATGTCTAGTACCCGGAACCAGCAACTGATTAACTTTAGCATCTCGCAATTCCAAAGGCTCTACTGTTTGAACAAAAGGAACATAAGCATTTACAAGCCAAGGGTCATTCCAAATATTTGTGGAAGAACCTATCCCAATGCAAACTCTACGGCCATCCCTAATCATACCCTGAACCGAAACAAGACTACTCCAAATGTAACTTGGGTTAGCACCTAAGGAAGCATCAAGAAAACTCGAGTTCGGAAAATAACGAGCCTTATACATTTTAGAAACCAATAAATCAGGCTTAGTAATGAACTTCCAAGCCTGTTTCCCTAGGAGAGCCATGTTAACATGACTTAACTTCTTAAAACCCATACCACTATGGTTTTTGGGCACACAAAGACGATCCCATGATTGCCAATGGATACTAGAATTACCACTCCCCGAATTCCACTAAAAAGCGTTCATCAACAGTTCAATTTCTTCACAGAGCCCCATAGGAAGATGAAAGGCTCCCATAACATAATTAGGCATAGCTTGAGCCACACTTTTCAGAAGAATTTCTTTGCCAGCCTTAGAAAGTTGTTTTCTCTTCCAACCTTGAATTTTATGCCAAACCCTATCTCGAATAAAACCCAAAACCTCCTTCTTATTCCTGCCAATAAAAGATGGAAGACTCAGATAACGATCTAGACCCCCATCCCTATCAGTGGATAACATCTGATGAATATACTGACGGGCAGCTTCACAAACATTAGTGCTAAAAAACGAGGTAGACTTTTGAAAATTAATAGATTGACCCGAAGCTTGTTTATAATCCTCAAGAGCAGAAATAATTTCAGCACATTCAAAAGCATTGGCTTGAAAAAATAACAAACTATCATCGGCAAAGAAAAGATGTGATACCTCAGGAGCACGTCTTGCCACCCGAACACCATGAATAGAACCTGATTGCATCTTATGCCGAAGTAAGCAAGAAAAGCCTTCAGAGCACAATATATACAAATAAGGAGACAAAGGGTCTCCCTGACGCAATCCACGATGAGGAACAATAGGACCCAACAAAGAAGCACCAAAAGCAACACTATAAGTAACAGAAGATACACATAACATAACAAGATCAACCCATCTCTGAGAAAAACCTAATGCAACCATCATATCCCGAAGGAAATTCCAATCAAGGCTATCATATGCTTTGCTAACATCCAATTTGAGAGCAGCAAAACCCATAGCACCCTGTCTTTTACGCTTCAGAAAATGCAAAAGCTCATAAGCAATTAAAATATTATCAGAAATCATCCTACCAGGAACAAATGCACATTGAGATTCCGAAATAATAACAGGAAGAACAACTTTAAGCCTGTTTGCAAGAACTTTTGATACAATTTTATATAAGACATTACACAGGGCAATTGGACGCCAATCAGCCATAGAAACAAGATCTTTCTTCTTAGGAATTAGAACAAGAGAGGTGTCATTCAAACCATGAGGAAGCCAATAATTATTTAAAAAATCCAAACAAGCCTCTGTCACATCATCTCCCACAAGATGCCAACTCTTTTGATAAAACGCCAGATTCATATCATCTGGACCCAGAGATTTATCCGGGTGCATAGAAAAAAGAGCCGATTTAACTTCATCTATAGTAAAAGGAGCAACAAGGAAATCATTTTGATCCAGCGAAACACAAGAAGAGACATACTGAGTAACACCGGCCAAATGATTCTGAGAAGGAGAAAATAAATTTCGAAAATAAGAAACCACAAGATCTTCCAATCCCCTTCCTGGATAGCACCAATTACCATTTGCATCTTTCAGCTTTTGTAACCTATTTTTCCTGTTCCTTTGAGAAGCCATGCGATGGAAAAACTTTGAGTTAGAATCACCATCCTTCAACCAAAGTTGCTTAGATCGTTGACGCCAAAACACCTCTTGCTGAGCCAGAATTTCATAATAGTTTTCACGGGCCAAATTAAAAGCTTGAATAGACTCATCATCATGTCGACCATAATTTCTATTCATGACTCCTTTACAAGTAAATAGGTGAGCCCAAAAATCACAATAAAGATGCCGACCCCATTTCATCAAATCACGACCACAAGCAGAGATGCGATCTTGAATAACAGAAGCGCTATGAGAAAGCCAACTATCCCGAATAACATCCAAACAACCCTTCTCCTTTAGCCAACAATTTTCAAATTAAAAACGATGAGAATAAGAAAGGTACGTTTCTCCACAGTAACCAGAATGGGCATATGATCTGATGAAGAGAAACCAACATTAACAGCTTGGGCATACGGAAATAAAGACCTCCACTGATTATTAACCAAAACTTGATCAAGTTTCTCACCCACCTAATTACTACCAATAGTCCCACAAGACCAAGTAAGCTGATTATCAAGCAGAGGAAGCTCCAAAAGATGAGAGTCCTCCACTGCTCGTCGAAAGCCATGAATTAACCAAGTCGGTCGAGGAGCGCCCCCAATCTTCTCACTCGGATCTAGAATATCATTAAAATCTCCCAGACAGTACCAAGGGAGATCAGAACAATGAGATAAAGATTGAAGTAAGTCCCATGAAGCACGCCTTTTACCACAATCAGGAAACCCATAAAAAACACGTAAGATGCCATTTTGTAGAAACATAACATAAAACTTGCAAATCAATAAAATTACTAAAAGATGCTATTAAAGAAACAGAACGCTTATCTCTCCATAGAATAGCTAGACCACCACTGTGCCCCAAACAGTCTATAGCAAAAGAATAAGAAAAACCCAATTTATATTTAACAAACTCTATTCTACTACTGGAAGCCAAAGTTTCAATAAGAAGAACAATATCAGGCCTATATTGTTTGTATAGGTCCTGAAGTACTTGAACTGCTCGTGGATTATTAAGCCCACGGCAGTTCCAACACATAAAACTCATTGAGCTCGGTGGGCCTTAGAAAGAGAGCCCACCGCTGGTCCAACTGATGAATCCAAAATACCTTGATCAACTAGGATGGATTCAAGCCCATTTGAATAATTAGCAACTTCCTCATTCCCTTTTCTGCACCGTTTCACCTCAGAAATAACAACCCCACTATCAGACAAATCATTGGCTCCACACTCCATAACCCCCTCTTTTTGGCAAACATTAGTTAGACTCCCTGAATTCAAGGCATCAGTTAAACCCATGTTATTGCCATGCACATCACCCAACATACGTGCCAAATCGTCACCATCCTCCTCCCCTCCCGGAACTGTACCAACTGAATTTTTTTTCGCCCTACTGGGACGAAGCCAATTAGTACCACTTTGAGCCTGCATCCGTCGATATGGAGCAATCAGCCATTCACCAAAAAGACGGTCAGCTTTACCATCCAGAGAATCGAAGACCTTCAAGCAATGGGAATCCCTGTGACCAATAAGATCACAAACAAAGCAATATAAAGGAGGATTTTCATACTTAAAATTGAGCCAACTCCATTCACCTCCCAGTTTCTTAATTTTCATCTTACATTTCAAAGGGAATCGGACATCAAACAGAGCTCTGACCCACATAAAAGCTCTCCAACCCCCTGTAAAATTATTAGGATCAGAGAGAAGATAGCCTCCAATATAATCCCCTACATGCTTAGCCACTCGCTCCGACATGAAACCCATTGGGACATCGTAAACTTGAACCCAGAGAGATGTTTGAAATAAATCAACCTCCAATGGATTGGCATTAACCTCAAGTCGTTTCAGAAGCAAGAGTTGCTGGTTAAAAGTCCAGGGATCACCATCAAGGACTCACTGCAAATCAAGCTCGTGGAAAAACTGAAATAGATAGCGAGATGAAGGTAATTCCTGGACACTCATACTCTTCACCAGACGCCATAAAGAGGCAAGCATATTACGTATAGGATCAAAGCGAATATGTTTATCAGTGAGAAAACGTCCAACAAGGTAGAGTTTATAATCATCAGTATCTGCGGCCAAGTTAGGCGTTGACAAATCAAGCCCAGCACTATTCTCTTCCTCAGCCAAATTAAGATTAGCGCATGCACGTTCCAACTCAGAAAAACTAGAAGAAGCCATAGCTTAAAAAACAAAGAAGGAAATTAAGAACAAAAGAACTTGCCACAGAGACAAGAAGAGACAAAGCATGTCACTCAAATCTCATGCATGCATTAACTTTTTGCTTAAGTGGCCAACCAACTTTAAGTTAAATGGGATTAGTATGGTTACAAGAATAATTTAGCCTTGGCTTTATTAACTCTTAATGAGTTCAACTAAGGTGTTGGGCTTATTTAACTCTTAAATATGGTCCATATAAACCAAACTAAATAAAAATAATTATGGGCTTATTTAACACTTAAATAAGGCTCGTCTTTATACAACTAATTAAAATGACTAAGCTCATATTTCATCCATCGCATTTTTTCCTATGGTCCATCTCATGGCTCATACTAATAGAATTTCTTTATGGTCTATCTCATAGCCCATACACATACCACTATTGTAGGTAAATTAATATTTGATCCTTGAACTAAATTTCTCATATTCAATTAGGTCTAAATTAATAAATTCACAGTCATAACCTTTTAAATTAGAGTTTGGGATATGTTAGATCTTCGTCCATGATCAAATTCAATTTAATTAATTGAACACCTTAATTAATAATTATCATGATTGGTGAAACTCTTGTATGTGTGACTTATTAGGTTCAAGTCCAACTAGCAATTGAAAATAATATTAACACTTAATGTTATGGAAATACCTTTCTAAGCTAAAGATGAAAATTTTAATTAATCATATTTTGTTTCCACAAGTCATAAGTCACCCCTAGCATAGATATCGCGACTACCCAATTGGAAATGAATGCTTTATATAGATCCACAAGAACCATAAAACAAAATTATCATGCACTAAATGTCCCTTGATTACAAGATCATGATATCGACTAGAGTCATAGCTTAGTCAAACTCTAATTGCCTCAATCATATGACCTCATCATCAGTTCAATTCCCAATAAAACATGCTTGTCACTAAAAACTCTTTTCCAGCACTAAAACTCTTTTCAAGTTAATCGAGTTTGACATGGTCAGGTACTCTTTCATCGAGATTAAGTTAAATAACATATGATCTTATCACAGCTCACTTCAAGTAATGAATTCCATCTTGGTCGATCACTCATCCATACATATAATCGATTAGAGCCACCACACGTCATATACGAACACGTGACTAGCACAAGTATGTAAAGAGGTAACAAACTCTAACCAACCATATGTAGACGACTGTGTTGCCTTAGGTCAAAGGACCATATGCACAATTATGTCTAAAATTATGATTGTTGACAAAAATGAATTTTCATGCAATTACAAATCTTACGTCACAATTCAACATATCGTAAGGAGCACTAGACTGTGCAGTTGCAATTCAATAGCAAAAGAACCAGCTTGAGCGTTACCGTCATTTTCTTTATGATGACAAGACAATACAACCCCTCCACACCATAACACCATTTAATCAAAACTAGCGTCGTCTGACGTCATCGAAAATAATTTACACTTGACGTTTTTAACAAGCAAGGGATTTTCTTTGCAATGGTGTGAGACCGATTTCATAGCCTTTAATACTATGAAGAGAGTTTAGGTTATATGATTTATTCTTTGAATTTTCTATGTGATTAATAGAAAGAATAGTAATGTGGCCCTAAACTAAAAATACAAGGGCAAAGTTGAGTTTTAGTCTTTTTTTTTTTTTTTTATTTACAAAATTTCTCCATTAAGTCGTTTCCCATTGAAAATAGAAGAAAAAAATATGGGCTGAAGATAGAAACCGACAAAAGATTAGCACATAGGCCAAATTTTGACTTTGACAATGCTTGTCTCCTTTCGAAAAGAGAAGGCAAAATATATTATTAAGCTCTTAAGCTTTTGAAATATATGCTATTAAACCCTCCCATTTCTATTTTGTTGTATCGAACCCTTGCATTTTTCTTTTTTCTTTTTTTTTTTTTTTTGAAATAAAGAGATTTTGTTAAGAACTTAAACCAACAGCAATACAATCCTCCACAAGCAAAGGAGATCATGAAAAAACAACGGAACCAGCTTGAAAACAGGTAATAATTTTTCTTTTTTATTTTATTGATGACTTTTTTTAACAAATTTATTATTTTTGTTATAAACAATGTTAAAAAAATCCTCAATTGTATAAAAAATAAAAATTTTAAGACTTAATAAAATGCAATAGAAATATGGAGGCTTAATGACACAAACTCAAAAAATTTAAGGCCTAAACAATTGTTTTTCCAAAAAAGAAAAAAATATTTGCCTAGTTTAAATAAATTTCTTAAATTTGTAAACTTAAATTTTTTCTATCTAGTATTAAAAAAATCATTTGAAATTTTATTTCATTAAATTTATGGAATTAGTTATAATTAACTCAAATTCTATCAATTTTTTTAAAATTTTTTTTATTATATCAAAAATATCTTTAGTTTGTATATATTATTTCTCTTTTTATCTCTTTTTTCCTATGATTTAATTAAAAACATATAAAGGGAAATTTTGAAAATAAATAAATTAAGTTAAATTCTATATTTATTTTAGAAACAATATTTATTTCGTTTGAAATGAATTTTATTGTTTTTATTTAGCGTAATAAATATAGTACTTATTTTGCAAATAAATTGAATTTTTAATGCATTTGAACAAAATATATTATTAATTCAATTATAGATCTCTCATGTAACAATATTTTGTTATATTTTTTAATATAAAAAATACATACTATTACTCTATTTCAATCAAATAAGGGACTATTAGTCATTACTAAAAGGATTTCAACTTTTTTTTTATATTTATATTATTTTTATTCATTTTAATAATAGCAAATGAATGTGTGTGTATATATATAATTTGAGAAAATTTCAAAGAAAAAGGGATGAGAGCATAGGATGAACCATAAATTTTTCGTCTCAATAAAAATCCTTGTTCCTCATACAAATATGAAATTTTCATATTTAGCAACAACAATATCCTTTCATTTGAGCAAAAGGGAAAAAAAAAAGATAAATTAGAAAATCAAATAAAATTGAATTAAAATCCATTTGTTTTGATTCATTTGTAGGATGATATTGATGGGGTTTTGAGTTTCAAGATTTTGGGCCTTTTCTCTGTACCACCTTGAAATGCAAACATAAGAATTGACAAAAAGTTAAACAACCTTCTATTTCAAGCCTTCTAGGCCCAAATTTAGATAATGACTTTGCTCTCTATTTTACTTCCATGCAAGTTTTTTCTTCAATGGCCTTTTTTTAATATGCCAAAAATTTTTTAAAGAAAAATGGAGGTTTTCAAATCCAAACAACAACGAATCCAAAGGAAGGTATTTTATCACTAACCATTGTTAGAATCAGCTGGTAGAGATTGTTTTCGCTTAAATGATATTAAGTTCAAGTCATAGTATCTCTATAGTCGCATTAAATTAGTTTTTGGAATACTTATATTACACTTATAGTTCTACTTGAGTCAAATCAAATTAGTTAAAGTCTAGTGGAATTAGAATACCGATAATTTAGAAAAGGTAGATTTTATGGATATAAGAAAAAATCTTGAATATAATAAATTTATAGTGATCGTATTTTCAAAAAAAATAAATATTTTTTAAGAATCAATTATTATTTGATCAGATAAATTAGGCCGAAACAAACAAACTACCTTACATTAATAGTTAAACATTTAAATATTATATATTCATCATATACACAATCAATTTTGATGCACAAAATAGTTTCAGGTTTTAGCAATGTAGGTAAATACCAAAACTTAAAAAAAAATAATGGAATGTTAAATTCATCGATCATGTGCATCAGACATGGACTAAGGTCGCAAATTGATAATGGAGAGGTTTTGGACGCAGCCATCAACTGCCATAACCATCCCTGGGCTCAGAAAAATACAAGCATTCCATAGCTGATGATGTAGCCGATTGAGCTTGTGTGCTTGACCCAAGAGGTAGATGGTTATGGTGGTCCAGCAGCTAGCTCCATTTAGACCCAACTGATGAGTAGTAGTCACAACCTACACAAGGTCGGAGACCAAATCATGGAGATCCATTGAATATTTTTATACATAGATGGCCTAATTATACAACTGTTATCGAACTATATATATATATCGACACATGGATCGAGTACTTGATCGTGACTACTATATGTAAAAAGCTCCAGTTCGAGAACGTTATGTCGCACTGTCCACGAGACTAATGTCGATGCAAGTGGGTCTGTTTTGAATATATTTTTACTTTAGGACCAAACCTACGATAAATTAAATACTGTTTAATTGTTTTTGTTAAAAAAAAAACTGTTTGATTGTCTTTTTTTTTTTTTTTTACAGGAGTTTAATTGTCTTTTAAATCAAAGGTAATGATTGGTGTCGTGTTAGAAGATAATTTTTTTTTTTTTACGTTTTTATCTTTGAAGTATTTTTTTATCCAATGAAATAAGAGACAACCGGGATATAACATTTTACCCTTAAATTAATAAGAAGATAAGAAAAATTAAATATCAATGAGCTATCATAAGAGATAACTCCCTTCTTTTAAATTAGGTAGAAGTTAATTTTAAAAATTGATTAATGGTACAATAAAGAAACATACAACAAAATTCAAATCCTTTATCTTATTAGCATAAATAAAACAGAGATCTATGCTTTCATTAAGGATCAACGTTGACACAAATTACATAGCTGGAGAACCAAATTCCTTTCAAGAGCAGGTCAAGAAATCCTTCTCAAAACTGTGGCTCCAGCACTCCTAACATATGTAATGAGTGTCTTTTTATTGTCTCTTGATCTGTGTGCTACTCTTGAGTGCATGATGAATTTATTTTGGTAGGAAAGTAGTAGCTTGAGCTCTCGACGTATTCATTGGATAAAGTAAGAAAAATTGTGTTCACGAAAGAATGATAGCAGACTTGGATTTCGTAGGCTGCATGAGTTTAATATAGCTTTGTTGGATAAACAAGAGTGAAGATTGATATCTTACTCAAATGTCTTAGTATCAAGAATCTTAAAAGCTCAATATTATCCTCAATCAAGCTTTTTGCAAACTATGCTAAGCCAAGTTACTCTTGGCGCAACATATATGCAGCTTGTGAAGGCTAGAATGAGAGAACAAATGATACTACTGATTATCATTGATGTACATATCAAATATATAATACAAAAGTACAGCTGTAACAGAAGTAGTTACACAAATATACACAATACAAAATGTAAAGATAAATACAATACATAATTATCCCTTATCACCCTCCCTCAAGTTGAGCAGGAGAAGGAACAACTGTCAACTTGGAACGTAAAAACTGAAAACAACTGCGGGACAAAGGTTTTGTAAGTGAATCTGCCAACTGATCTTGAGAAGAAATATAGCGCACATGAAGGAGCTGATTAAACACTTGATCACGAACATAGTGAAAGTCGATTTCAAGATGTTTAGAGCGAGAATTGAAGATAGGCGTAGAAATGAGATAAGTGGCACTTAAGTTGTCACACCAGATAATGGGAGTAGAAGAAGCCGAGATACCAATTTCAGTAAGTAAAGAGGTAACCCATTGAAGCTCAGTGGTGGTGGAGGCAATCACGCGATACTCAACTTCGGTAGAAGACCGAGCTACGGTGCGTTGCTTCTTAGAGCCCCAAGCGATAAGATTATCGCCCACATAAATACAGAAGCCTGAGGTAGACTTGCGGTCATCAACTGACCCACCCCAGTCAGCATCGGCATAGGCACTAACACCAAAATGAGAAGACCGATAAAGAAGAAGACCATAAGAAATGGTGTTGCGTAGATACCTGAGGATGCGTTTGACAGCAGTCCAGTGATCTTCAATGGGCTGATGCATGAACTGAGCCACTTTGTTGACCGAGAAAGGAATGTCAGGACGAGTGAAGGATAGATATTGTAAACCACCCACAACGCTGCGGTAGAGAAAAGGATCTGAAAATGAACTTGATGTAAAGAAAGTCGAGTTTGAGGACATGCAGGTGTAGCAATTCCATTAGCCGAATCCATATGTGCTTTGGCGAGAAGATCATGAATATATTTGCGTTGAGTTAAGAGCAAACCATCACTTGTCCAAGATGCTTCTA
>CATIWK010430581.1:0-11024 GCA_949634005.1 Mallotus japonicus
CATAAGTTTTTATCTGATTCAAAGTTGGATTTACTGGCAAGTCAGTCTCCATTTCTTTTTCCACTGCTTCCCAAAGTAGCGAACCCTTAAGGTAAGCCTGCATTTTAACAGACCAAACATTATAATTTTCTCCTGTGAAAATAAGAGGAGCTAAGCCTGAGATGCTACTGCATCTTGTAGCCATATCTCACGTACTCTCTTTGTTTGAATATTTAAGGTTTAATAAAGAGCTTTACAATTTTTTTTACTCACAACTTCTCAAGGATCAAAGAAAAAACTTTCTTTGCTCTGATACCATTTGCTAGGAAAATCATAGTAAGGAAAGGAAATAATAAGAGAAGAAATATATTAAATTGCAGGCAAATCTCACTACATGATTTTCATTCTTTTGTTCATGTATTTATAGTAAAAAAAATACGTAACAACTCATAACAATACATAACAAATATATTTAATTTAAGAAGCTTTAATTTTGGTAAATTTATTCTCCACCATACATATTAATCAACCACACGTAATATAATTTTTTTGTTTTACCAAAATTCAGCTTCACCATACAAACAAATATATTAAATAACAATATCTAGAATAGCTCTTGATAGCACAATAATTACTGTCATCAAGGAGCCAGTATATCAACATTAAAAAATTAAAAATTTCTTCAAAGGAGACTGTGCCTTTCAAACTTGGAGAATGTGAGCAGTGCAATGGATGCAAGGGACGCGAATTTGGCAGATAAAAACCTTGATGTTTTGTTGCTAGAATGGACTTACCAGATGTTGATGCCCGAGATCAAAAACTTGAAAAAGAAGTATTGAACAGACTGCAGCCTTGTACAAAGCTTAAAGAACTATCTCTAAAGTACTATAGTGGTGTAAGATTTCCATCTTGGATTGGAGATCTGTCCTTCAATAGCTTAGTAGTAGTAAGGTTACAGAACTATAAAAAATGCACGTCCCTGCCACAGCTCGGGTTATCACCATGTCTCAAAGATCTAACTATCAAAGGAATGCCTGGTGTGAAAAAGGTTGGTCAGGAGCTTTATAGGAATAGCTACCCAAGTCCTTTTTCAGCTCTAGAGACCTTGTCCTTTATAAACATATAGGAATGGGAGGACTGGAATCCTTGTGGGTATGAATTTCCTCAATTATGTGAGCTTTCCATTAAAGAATATTCCAAATTGTTAGCAAAATTACCTGGTAATCTTTCCTTTTTACAAAAGCTTGTAATTCACGAATGTCAGCAATTGGTGGTTGCACTTCCAAGCCTTCCAATGGTCTCGGAGATGGAAATTATAATGTGCAAAGAGGTGGACTTTAGCCTTGTGGGTGACTTTGGCTCCCTGAACTGTATGGTACTTTTTGAAATTTCAAAGTTCATACATCTTATGGAGGGATTTATGGAAGGGCTAAAAAGGGTTAAAAACTTGAGTGTTTTTGGAGATTTGTTCCCTTATGATCTTGGGCCTACATGCTCAGAGGAACAAGAAGAAGAAGATAAGGAGCTACAAAAAGGTTCAGTTAGCAATCAGCTTAAAAAACTGACATTACACGATTATGAAAGCCTTCTAAACAGGTTTTGCAACCTTATGTCCCTCAAGTTCAAAAATAACACAATAATCCTATGCAAGTGGCTTATAAACTTCGATGCATTCCAGTAAAACAGAAGGTAGAAAGACAAGGTTCCTTCAAGAGCCAAGATGAAAATGTCGTCAAGGAACTAAAGGATTTGATCCTTCCCATCACAAAGCTTATGGCGACGAAAGGAACTCAAGAACCATTGAAAGGGTTTGTAAAGCCTTCTCAAGGATCAACTAGAGAGCATGAAGACTTGCCCACCAAATGTGTAAATGGCTTTGATCTTAATGCTTATAAGTTGTTAGCTAAAGCAGGATTTGGTAAACAATGCACCTTATTATTAAAAGGGCAAGAGAAGTCCCAGCAAGATAAGAGCCTTTCTAATGAAATTCGAACGGTTTGGATGAAAAAGGAAGCAAATCCTCAAGCCTCTAAAAAGGGACTTGGACACCATCCTCCAACTCCTTTACGCTTAAAGATTCATAAAAGTGCTTCTAACTACATCACAGTTGAGGATGAAGGAAACAAGTCTATTAAAGCCAAGTCATAAGTTTTTTATCAGTTAGGAACTCCTACAAGTCATGTTTCAGTGTTTGATCGCATTGGAACACAAACAAGTGAAAGTTCAAAACTCAAGCAAGTTTTTGCCAAAGATAGACTTAGAGACTTGAAGAGTAAAAAGTTCAAGAAGGCTAAAAAGAAATTTTCTTTGCCAGTAATACGTAAGGAGATTGAAAGTAAAGTGCCATCGCGTATGATCCGTCAAAGCAAATGGGTTGTTACAACTGGTGAAGTACTAAAAGCGAAGCAACAAACAGTGGTGATCACTAACCCATTCCCTCAAAAGGAGAAAAAGGAAGAAGTTGATATAATGCCATCATATCATGTCACTATAAGTGATGGTGATAAAGAAGAGTCAACCATTGAGGAAGATACAGAAGAAGCTCCAACAAACTTTGAAAAAGGAAATGAGGCTGCAGTGGATGAACTAAAGGAGATTAACTTGGGGACTACTGAAAATCATTGACCAATCTTCCTATGTATGAATTTGTCTCAAGAAGAAGAGCATGCTTACAAACAACTCATAGTCAAATACAAAGATATCTTTGCATGGTCATATTAAGAGATGCCTGGCTTAGATCCAAAGGTGGTAGTTCATCGTTTGGCAATTAAAAAGGGGGCAAATCCAATTAAACAACCTCAAAGATGCTTTCAACTTGAGTTGATTCCTTAAATTGAAGCTGAAGTTAACAAACTGATTGATGTTGGTTTCATTGAAGAAGTCAAGTATCCAACATGGATCTCAAACATTGTTCCAATAAGAAAGAAAAATGGTCAAATTCGAGTATGTGTTGACTTTTGAGATCTTAACAATGCTTGTCCTAAAGATTATTTTCCATTGCCTATCACTGAGATCATGATTAATGCAACTACTGGCTATGAAAGATTATCTTTCCTTGATGGGTCATCTGGATAAAATCAAATTCCAGTGGATGCAGAAGATGCAAAGGCAACTGCTTTTCAAACCCCAAAAGGCATTTATTGTTATAAAGTCATGCCTTTTGGTCTTAAAAATGTAGGGGCAACGTATCAACGAGCAATGCAAAAGATTTTTGATGATATGCTCTATAAAAATGTCGAATGTTACGTGGATGACTTGGTTATGAAGTCTAAAAAGATCAATAATCATCTACAAGACCTTTAAGATGTATTTAAGCATCTTCAAAAGTATCAACTTAAAATGAATCCACTCAAATGTGCTTTTGGAGTCTCTTCAGGTAAATTTTTGGGGTTTGTAGTATGTCATTGAGGCATTAGCATTGATCAAACAAAGATTGATGTTATTCTTAAGATGCTGGAACCAAGAAACATCCATAAGCTCAAAAGTTTGCACGAAAAGCTAGCATACATTAGAAGATTCATTTCGAACTTAGCAGGAAGATGTCAGCCTTTCAGTCGATTGATGAAAAAGGATGTTCCTTTTGAATGGGATGAAGCATGTAGTAATGCTTTTAGAAGCATTAAAACATATCTCTTAAGTCCCCCTGTTTTAAAAGCTCTAATTTTAGGACATCCTCTCATCCTTTATATATCTGCATAAGAGCGCTCATTAGGAGTTTTGCTAGCATAAAAGAATGATGAAGGAAAAGAGAACGCACTCTACTATCTTAGTAGAATGTTGAATGGGGCTGAGTTGAAGTATACACCAATTGAAAAAATGTGTTTAGCTTTAATGTTTGCCATAAAGAAGCTAAGGCATTATTTGCAAGCTCACTCCGTTCATTTAATTTCTCGAGCAAATTCTATTAAATACATCATCTCAAAGTTGATTCTATTAGGAAGGTTAGCTAAATGGGCACTTCTGCTACAAGAATTTGAAATTGTGTACATCGCTCAAAAGGCAGTTAAAGCCCAAGAGCTCTTATAGATTTTCTTACTGATCATCTAATTCCTGATGTTTGGAAGTTCTCTGAAGACTTTCCAGATGAAGACGTTTTCTTTATAGAGCTTCCAAATCCTTGGAGAATGTACTTTGACGGAGCAGCTAGACGTAACGGTACAGGTACTGGGGTAATTTTCATTTGCCCAGAAGGAGATCTCTTGCCCTTCGCATTCAATTTAAAAGAACTTTGCACAAATAATGTAGCAGAGTATCAAGCCTTAATTCTGGGATTAGAGATGGTAATCAATATGCAAATTTCAAATCTCAAAGTTTTTAGAGATTCAAAGTTGATCATTAATCAACTTCTCACGCTCTATAAAGTAAAAGAAATTTGAGTTAATGCCTTACTTCAAGTATGCCATAAAGTCACTAACTCAATTTGATACCTTTTCAATTGAGTATGTTTCACGGAAAGAGAACCGACAAGCAGATCCCTTAGCTAATTTGGCGTCAACACTAGCTGTATCAGATGATGGGATCAAAGTTCCAATTTGTCAACGAATTGTTATTTCATCATCAATTGGAATTGAAGATGAGGATGAAGATGAAGTAAACATTGTTTCTATCTATAAAGTTGACATTAATGATTGGTGCCAACCGCTCATTGACTATTTAGAATATGGAAAACTGCCAAATGATGTGCGCCATAAAATTGAGGTCAAATGCTAGGCTCTTAGATTCATATACTATAAAGGAACCTTTTATAGATGTTCCTTTGATGGTATTCTCCTACGTTGTTTGGGAGAAGAAGAAGCTACTATAGGAGGCACATTCTGGGATATATGGAGCTCATCAATCCTATCCAAAACTACACTTTCAACTTAAGAGAATGGGATACTATTAGCCCACAATGGTTAAAGACTGTATGGACTATGCTAGAAGATGTCAAGAGTGTCAATTTCAAGCAAATGTGATACGTCAGCCACCAGAACCACTTCATCCTACAGTTGCATCTTAGTCTTTTGATGCTTAGGGACTTGATGTTGTAGGGCCTTTGCCAAAAAGCTCATATGGTCATCTCTATATTCTAGCTACAACAGATTACTTCTCTAAATGGGCTGAAGCTATGGCATGTAAAGAAGTCAAGAAGGAAACTGTTGTGAATTTCATTCAAGTAAATATTATTTATCGTTATGGTGTTCGTCGTTATATCATAACTGATAAATTATGATGAGTTCTATAACAAAGCAATGAACAAGTTATGTGAACAGTTTGGCTTCAAGCAACATTATTCATCGATGTATAATGGTCCTACAAATGGGCTAGCTGAAGCATTCAATAAAACCTTATGCAATCTTCTTAAAAAGATTGTAAGTCATTCAAAAAGGGATTGGCATGAAAAGATGGGAGAAGCACTAAGGGCATATAGAACTACATATCAGACACCAACACAGGCTACTCCATATTCACTTGTTTATGGTGTGCAAGCTGTTCATCCATTAGAACAACAAGTCCCCTCTTTAAGAATTGCAATTCAAGAAGGACTTTCAAATGAAGAGAATGTTAGCCTGTGTCTTCAAGAATTGGAAGCATTAGATGAAAAACGACTTAAAGCTCAACAACGTTTAGAATGTTATCAAGCTAGACTTTCAAGAGCATTTAATAAGAAAGTGAGGCCACAATCTTTTCAAGTTAGAGATCTCATTCTTGCAATAAGAAGGCCAATCATCATGTCTCGTTGCATGGGAAATAAATTTCTTTCAAATTGGGATGGACCATATATTGTGCAAGAAGTCTACTCTAATGGAGCATACAAGATAGTAGATAAAGATGGAGTGCGCGTTGGGCCTATCAATGGCAAATTTCTGAAAAGATACTATGCTTAAGGCTTAATGTAGCTCTTGGCCCGCATGAGCTAAAACTATGAATGGCAAAAAAAAAAGCTCGCTAAGTTGAAAACCTTTCTTAAGGCAACTTAGGCAAAAGTTAGAGCAAAAAAATTAAAGTACATTATGACTTGATCCTTCTCAAGAAGGTACGTAGGTAGCTTAGTATTTTGCTAAGTTCAGTCATACCAAATAAAAAAATTTCAACTACGTTATGACTTTATCCTTCTTATAAAGGTACGTAGGCAACTTAGTATTTTACTAAGTTCAGTCATAAAAAAAAACATACTTTTCATAATTAAATTATGTGAAGAAATTCTATTATATAATTGATATGAATAAGCATGAAACAAAATAAGTTTGAAGGGACAATTTCATCAAAATAAAAAAAATAAAAAAAGAAAGGTCTAAAAAAAATCTAAGGCCTCCACTCAAAGTCTTTCAAATCATCGCATTCCCTTTCAAGCAAATCTTGAAGTTTTTGTAAAGAGCATTCCTCTGCTGGATCACGAACGGGGGCATTTGCCATTTTTGATATTTCATCATTCATTTTAGAAATATCTCCTTGTCTATCTAGCACTTCTTTTTCAGCATTCTGTAGGGATACTTCGAGTTCTCTCTTTCTGGAAATCAATTTTTGGGGCTCTTCATTGACTTGGATTAATTCATGCTTAATGGACTGATGTTAGCTTAAAGCTGCATTCTCCAAAACTTTCATTTCACCACACTTCTCTTTGAGTTTCCCAAGTGTTGCAAGATGTTGGACCTTTGGAGCCTTCGAAGATAATTTGGAGTTCAGTTCCTCAAATTTTCTGATCTTCTCAAGGTATTGTTCAAATCGTCGCTTTGGATAGGAGATATTAACTTTCTCAACGAATTGTATCTCATCAAAGACTTTGAATACTTTATCAGCAAAAGAATTAGAAACATCTGAGAAAGTTGCATTAGTAATTTTGCTTCGCAAATCTCTCCATACATAAGCAGCAAGTTCACAACAACGTTTGAAAAGAAAATCTTCCCCATGAAATCGAGAAAGTATGGAAGGAGCAGCACCATTAGCTTTTGATAATTTCTCTACTCTAGGTGTTAGCAAATTTTCCTTTGAAGCATTATTAATTTTAGTTGGTAACTGATTTGCAGTCTCCATTCTTTCAAGAATCTTATCAAATGCAGGAATACAGTTTATAGAAAATGTACCTTGTTCAAGAATGTTGTTTTCATCTCCATCAACCTAAAAAAAATTCAAAATATTAAAATGGAGATAAAAATAAATAAAGAAACAAACAAAATATTGAAGAAAAAAGCTCACATCAAAAGGAATGTCTTGAAAGAAGGAAGAGTTGGGAAGATCATCAAGGTGGTTTAACTCGGCTAGATGGACAAGATCCTTTTCTTGGATTTTAGCTCTTTTCAAACCATGATCAGAGCTACTTTCAAGATCGCTTGCTTCTTCATCAAGGATGTGCTGAATATTTTCTTCTCTAATGCGCTTTTCTGCTGAAGAAATAGATGCATTCTTGGGATTTGATACACCACTTCCTTGTTGGTTTATGAGCTTCCTTTTCTTCTTTAAGATGGTGGGAGATGGTTCTTTTTCAACTTCAACTATTGGTTTTGTTGGTTGAACACGAGGAACATGCTTTGGAATTCTGTTTGATTTAAATAAATCATGTGGTGGATCAAAAGGACTACGTTTGGTAGAATGAAAAGCTTGAGATCATTCTTTAAACCATCAATCAATGTAGCTTTTAGTAGCATGAAAGAAATCCTTAGGAACTCTGTGTAGGAAAATTGTAGGAAAAAAAACAATAAAAAAATTATTGAAAAGCATAATAAGAAAAATTATTGGGCCAAGTTTTATGATGCAACAAGTTATAATAGGACGATCAGTTATAGTAGGATTTTACTTTTTATGATTGATTAATTTTTTAATGATTGAATTATTTGTTATTTATGATATTTGCCATTAATATTATTTTAAAAATTAATTTTTACATTAGTACTATTAAAAACCTAATTCACATTACTTTTGAAAATTAGGTACCCACAAGCATAATAGATCATTGCTTTAACAAGATTATTTATTCCTATTTTATTTATATATGGTATTATTTTATATTTTATTCATGGTAATACATGTTAATAAAAACATTTGACAAAATTATAGAGAAAATTAAGGAAATAAGAATATTTCACTAAAATTCTCAAAGATTTTTTAATTTTTTATCTAATATATTAAAGAATATATAAGTAATTATACTTAGCATTAATTAATTTGTACCAAAAAGATTTTCTCATATATATATATATATATATATATATATATATATATATATATATATATATATGTCACCCAATAAATAAATAACATCCTGAAAATTAATTAAATAGAATGTATAGTCATAATAAAATACTGATGGAGAATATAAATCTTTTCCATGATTAACGGATATGGCCTAACATGGATACACCTATTATATTATCTTTTGCATTTTTTTCCTCTATTATTTCTTTTATTTGGTTAAATTTTCTATTCAAGTAAAAACCATATTAACGGTGGGTACTTATATGAAAGCTAATCAGAATCAAATTTGTGAATCATATAGAAATTAGAAGAAAAAAAATATATTACAAGATATGATTATAATTACAAACATAGTGATGACCATCTATTACTTTACGAAATGTTTGATAAAATAAATATAATAATTTTCTGCTTAACAAATAAAATATGAAAATACTTGATATGGAAATAATTTTTCAACATTGAAAATTTTTTAAAGTCATCAATTACTTTACAAAATGTTTAATAAAATAAATATAACAATTTTTTAGTTAATAAATAAATATATGATACTTGATATCCAAATAATATTTCACTATTGAGAATTTTTGAAGTCATCACTTGCTTTACAAAATGTTTGATAAAATAAATATAAATATTTTCTACTTAATAAATAATAAATGAAAATACTTGACACGGAAATAAACTTTCAATATTGAGAATTTTTAAAGTCAATTCTTCATATAACTTATGTATGTTTTTTAAAATTTAGTTTTCATATTTAAAGTATAAAGTTTAATGAAGTTTATTTTCCTTTTCAAAAAAAAGAAAATTAATTTTTAAAACATTTAAATATTTACAAGGGTATACTTACACTAAATTTTTTTTAAATATTTTAAAACCACATTATGATCCTCAAAAATAGAAGTAAAAATTTTAAATTATTTTTTATTTTTATAAATTATGGCATTTAGCATTATTCAAAAATTAATTCACTTTCATAAATTTTTTGACTTTTTGGATAAATAAATAGTAATTAAAGCAAATAGTAAAAAATTGACTTTATCTATAGAAATATAAAATCATATTAACATAAGTGAAATCATGTGACCTGTACCCAAAAAATACAATATATATATTTTTTTATAGATATCATTTGTAAAAATAGTTATTATGTACTGGGAAAAAATTTAAACATATAATAAGATGCACCATCTTATACTTTTTTTAATAATGACTCAAAAGTAATTTAAAATCCATTTGTTTTTTTGAAAAAATTCTATTACTTATACAATATCACTTTTTTACTTATGAATCAAATTTTAAGTGTCTGATCCATTATCTATTTTTTAATAAATATTAATAAAAAGACCAAAAAAAAAGCTACACTTATTTTCAAAGTTTATAGTTATAAAAATTCAACTTTATAATATGATTGAGTTAATTAAATAAATTCTATGCATTTTTAATTTAAAAAAAAATAAAATTGAGTATGTTTAAGATAAATAGAATATGAATAACCATATACCTTTACTTAATGGTCTAATTAATGCTTAAATTTAACATTGATACATTTAAATTTAGCGTAATATATATATATATATATATATATATATATATATATATATATATTCATAAAAAAAAATAGTCATTATAGGTCTATCAAAATAAATTCACATTTACCTTACGGTTGCATTAACGGTTATTCCCCTTGAGGTCTATATTTATAGGTCCATATTTATAATAATTTCTTATAAAATAGAGTGCAATTGGATGGATTAATATCAATAAATTATATAGATATATTTTGTATATTTTTTCATCATTATTTAGTATTATCTTCTGTATCTACTTTTTTTTTTTTTTTTGAATTATCTTCTATATCTACTTTTGAAAGAATCTGCTATATCTACTTAAGCACTTATAAATAATTCACTTTTTCTGTTGTTTTTTTTTTTTCTCGTAGATTGATAAAGAAAAAAATTTAAATAAAAATAAAAATTTTGAATTGCAAGTTTTAACAGTATATTATTTTTTAGCAATAAATTATAGTTATTGTTATTTGATTAGAAAACGTCAAATTTATGTTGAGTTATTAATTTTTTATTAGCTCTAAGTGTTCTTCAATATTTACTCTTTGTAAGTTTCTATTTCTTATTTTTTAAAATTTTTTTATAAATTTATAGGTTTTTTTTATAGTAATTCGTTTCTCATATATATATTTGGAGTGCATCATTGAGAACATTACAAATTTTATATTTTTTAATTGATATTTATTTTGGGATTGTAATATGAAATTTTTAATTCTGTGTTATATATATATATTTTTGAAATGTTCTATATTATATTTTTTTGAAACAAGGAAAAGGAACATATAAATTTAGGGATAAATAATTGCAATTTTGTTATTCACACTTTGCCCAATCAAGATTTGAGTCTAGATTTTCAATAAAATGACGTTTTAGCATATCTAGCAACAAAAATAATTAAATAATGATCCCAATAATCAAATAGATATAGATAAAATAAGGGAAAAATAATTTTAAAAAAAAAACACTAATTTTTTATTTTTAAAACAAGTGGTAATTAATGTTGCATAGATATTAGTTGCATACCTTATTTAAAAGACAAGTCTTGTAAGTGCTAAAAATGGAGGATCAACAACTAATAAAGCTAAGTGCAGAAAGCTTGAAGGTTCGTTTAAGGATAATCCAAAGTTAACCAGCTCCAAGTACCTATATAATTTATTCATTAATAATTGCAAAAAATATATTTGATAAATAATAAATTCTTTAAAATTCTATACTTAATAAGATAGTTATTGAAACTCTTTTAATTCTCCAAGGAACACTTAAAATTATAGGCATTCAAATTCATAAAAATACATTCATGCA
>CATIWK010430623.1:0-10541 GCA_949634005.1 Mallotus japonicus
TATGCATTCAAAATAAAATAAAATAAAATAAAATAAAATCATTAATACATACATAACATAACCAAAATTTAACTCAAAGTATATATATATAATTTTCTCAAAATACCATCATTAATTAACAAAAATTACTCAAAAATCAAAATAACTTTAAATAATTCATAATAAAATTCCTAAAAATTTAAATTAACCTAGAAAATAAATAATACTCAATTATTCATCACTTTAAACCAATAATCATCAATTAAAATAAATTTACATAACCAATCTACAACCAAAGTTTACTAATATATATAAATTAATTCAATTAAAATCTCAAAATTGTAAAAACACACATAACATCAACTAACAACTCCCTAAACACTAATATTAACTACAAACTAACTAAATCTAACTAATCATCACATAGATCACAAAAATAACTAACCAAAACCTAAGATTAACTACCAAAAATGAAGAAAGTATAAGAGGAAACTTACTTAGGACTAAGAACAAGCAAATGAAGCTCAAGATTGAGCTTGAATCGAGCTCAACCAGGCCAAGAAAATGGCGACCAAGCTATTGCCCAAACAGAGGAAGACCACTTGAAATGCAGCACAGGGAAGAGAGGCGGCTTGCTGCAAATTTCACGGGGAGGAAGAGAGCTTCACGGTGGCCGGAGGTGGTGGTGTTGGCGGCCTGAGCAGGTTGAGAGAGGGGCAACAAGGATGGTGAGGCGGAAGGCTAAGAAGAAGAAGATAATGCACAGTAAAGGGGAAGAAAATTCGCAGGAAAGAAGGGAAAAAGGTGGGTTGCTGATTTGATTTTTTTGTCTAAAAAAAATAATAGTAATAATAATAATAAAAACAAAAAGTTTAAAAAGAATTTCCACCACACAATTTAAATGTATTTATATATTCATATATATATATATATACATATATACACATACACACATATATATTTACATACTAGCAAAATAAATTAAGTTAATATACAACTCATTATCTTTAAAGTATAAAATATATATACATATATATTTAGTATTATTTTTTTTTAAACATAAGTTATTGAATAATAAAGTGTATTTTAAAAATACACTAACTAGTACGTTTAAAAGGTTAAAATCCTAATTAACATAATTATACAATTGTATCTTTACCAAGTAAAATAATTAAAATAGTAATACATTATTAACACTGCAAATCCTATATTTTAATTTAAGAAATTTAATTAAAATTTCAGGGTATTACAAATGTAAAATAAACATAAAGTATATATATATATATATATATATATATATATATATATAGAATTTCAAAGCATTTGATACAAAAGAAAATGCAGTGACAATTTTATTTTTAATTTTTTTAAAGTGATTTAAACATAACTCTCTTAATTTTTAGTATTTGATAAGTTACTTCTTTTACATGTATTTTATGTTTCGGGATTGGTTCTTCAATTTGAAGTTATAAGGCATTATTTTGTATTTTACAAACACATTAGACTACTTGAAATCTTAAAAATGTTAAGATTATATTTTTGGTGCTTGAAATGTATTGATAAAATTGATTCTATTTTAGAATCATTAGAAATAGAAGTTGACTTTATTTTTCTTACTCAAAGTTCTATTATCGCTTTTTAAAAATAGTCATGTTGGTTCAAGCATAATGAATGTTACATCTTTAACACATTAAGAACTTGAGTAATTAAGTAAGTATAGAAAATTTGTTGCATGTGAGCTGCTTGCATTTTGGCCATCACATTCTATGTATTCTTATAACCCACTTGAAAAATTTACGAAATAAAATCCCAAAAAATATTTTGGCTAATGCTTCATTAATAAAAAAGAGGAAAAATTAAGGAAAAATAATATTTAAAAAAAGAGGAAAAGGAAAAAAGAAAGAGAGAAATAAAAAAAAGAGAAAATAAAAAAAAAGAATAAAAGAAAAAGGAGGGAAGAAGACAAAAGAACAAAATAAAAATTTATAAAAGAAGAGGAAAAGAAAAAAGAGAAAATAAAAATAAAAAATAAAAGATAAAAGAAAAAAGAAGGAAAGGAAAAAAATTAAAAATAAAATAGAGGAAAAAATAAAAAAGACAAAATAAAAAGAGAAAAATAAGAGAGAAAAAATAAAAAATAAAAAAAAAGGGAAATTCTAGGATTACTTGGATTTCATGTTACTTTTATTTTACTTTGTTTTAGTCACCATTGGATGAGAGTGTATTTTGTCATCCAATGGTAGTTATTAATAAATTACATTTTACTTTGTAAAAATCAAAATAAGCCTAGAATGCACCATAAAAAAAAAGAGTGAAAACCACCAAAAAAATTAATAAAAAACTAAATGAAAAAATGCAGAAAAAAAAATAAAAAAAAAATATGAGTGCAATTTTGAAAATATTAATATCACGCTTATAATTATCACATGTAGTTTTGTAATGGGATAATATACATTTTTGCCCTTAATGTTTACTTCCAAGCTCACATAAGCCCCTTAACTAATTTTAGGGCCAAATAAAATGAAAATTCATTTTTTTTTTTAAATCTAAGCCCTTCCATTAACGGTCATTCTAACAACGTTTAATATGTGTTCCTTTGATGCAAGTGGTCCCCGCTCAGATTTATTTTTTAACAATTATACAATACTTTTTCAATAATTTATCTAAATAATAATATAATTTTACAAACTTAATAGAGTTATAATATAGTAATTTACTACATTCTTTATGAATTTTCTATATTGACACAACAATCTTTCAACATTTTTCATATGAATATTTTCATAAAATTTATTAGCTTAGATTTTAATTATTTACTTATATCAGATAAAATATAAGTAGACCTAATTAATATTTTTAACAAAATCACTACTAAAAATTTATTAAATTTAATTTTGTTAGAGTTAAAATAGAATTTAACATAATTAAAATAGGAAATATACTTTCAATTAAATTAGAATTATATGTTAATTAATTTCATTTTTATTAGAGATAAAATAAAAGTTAACCTAAGTAGAATAGGAAATATACTTTCAATTAAATTTGAATTATATTTTAACTAGTCGTGAATCATCGCTTTGCGCGGACTGCAAGTAATATACATATTTTTAAATAAATAATTAAATAATTATAATAAAATAAAAACTACAAATTAATCAAATATAAAATTTAGAACTTATTATTTTTTTAAGAGTACATATTATTTTTAATATGCATACTAATAATAATTATTGAATAAATAAAATAAAATAAATATAGAAAATGGGTAAAAAATTACATATTTTTAATTTCAAGTTAAAAAAAGAAAAGTGTTTTTATTTGAATATAATAGAATGTTTCAGTTAAAATAAAAGACATTATTTTTTTTTATGGAAATGAAGATTAATATTTTAAATGCAATTAAATTAGAGTATTTTATATTAAATAAAACATGTGTATTTTAATAAAAATGAATTTATTAAAAATATTGTGAATTTTAATAATTCAACACATAAATTTTTAGGAGTTAATGCTTAATTATGAAAAGAGACACTTCTCAAAAATTTTAGCTTAATAAATTATAAATAAAATATATCATATTAATTTTATTTTCTTTTAATTTTTGTTACCATAATTGTTTAGTTATAATAAGATTAGTTTTTAAAATTATTTGATTAGTATTATAGTATATATAGTAGTGTTTTAGTTGAAAAATAATACTAAATAAATATTTGAGTGATTTAAGATGGAAAAATACGTAGTTGTGGACACCCGGTTCGGTCGGCCCGTGATAGGGGACGCACTGTGGTTGTTCAGTTTGATCGGCCCGCAACGGAAGCCCGATGATGAAAGCTCGAGTTCAAATGCAAGAGAAGCCCAGAAATCCTTCTGGAACAGGCCTAAAACCCCTCCTTAGAACCCAAAACAAGCCCAAGCCCAAACCCATAGCCCTGCATTCAGGCCCAGCCCGAGAGCTGAAGAGGCGTCGCCTTTTCAGCAGAAGGCGATCGCCTCCTCGAAGAGGAATTCGCCTCTTTGCATACCCACTTGTTGCTGCATTAAATGCAACATGGTGATTCCAGCAAACTAGTAGCTCCCACTTATTTTTTCTCTGTAAAACTACGTGGGAAAGAACAATTTTAGGGAAAAAGAGGGAGGCTAGGAGGGGTGAAATGATGGGAAAGGGAGTAAGAAGAGTAGGTGGCCTTGGGGGGATTAAAAAGGGAAGAGAGGAGAAAAGGATGGGCTAGCAACCATTAGGAAAGAAAAAAAGAAGAAGGAAGAGCTGAAAGAGCTGGAGAGGAGAGAAAGGAAACGTTCTTGAGGAAAAAGAGTAAATTCTTCTTGAGAAGAGAGAGATCATTGTTAGAGAAGGCCTAGTTCTTGAAGGAGAAGTAGGTGATCTTGCATTTGAGGGGCATCTCAGCTCATAAACAGCTTTTGAGGGCCAAGTTAGGGGCATTAAACATCATTTGATCAGTAAGAACCTTTCTCTTTAAGTTCATAAGTTTATACTTCTCATAGAGTAGCATTTCTTTTGCTTCTTGTGTTCTAAGTTGTTATTTGCTTGCATTTTGAATCATATTAGTAACATGATGATTTGAGAACATTTAGTACATGTGTAGGAATTTGTTTACTATGCATGTGATTCTTTGCTTTACTTAGAAGCAAAGAAAGCTTCTTAGTGTAGTAGTGTCTGGCTAGGAGGCGATCGCCTCTTGGTCAAGAGGCGACGCCTCTTGATCAAGTGACGATCGCCTCTTAACCAAAGAACCAAGTGGCTATCGCCACTTCACCAGAGTTGAGCACAACTCTGCTTTAAAATTTCTCCAAGTTGCTGCATGATTCTGATTTTGGTAAACTCTCACATGCTCATATTCACAGTTTTCTATGCATGGCTACTTTCGTCATCTTATTTAAGGTCAACATGCTAGTATTCATGACCTCTACTTTGTATTGACTCGATCTAAATTAATTGTGTGAGATTCATTATTTGTGAGATTACTTTTATGTTTTAGGGAATTAACCTTTGACATTTGCAGAAACCTGGAGTGATTCGTTGATTAAGGGGAATTGATTCCTCTTAATCAGTTCTTGAGAGGTTTTGTAAGAGTTTACTTTCTGTATATTTTTGGTTTATTTCCCATATATTATCTGTATATTATTGTTTATTTGTAGCGTATTTTCAGTATATTTCCCTTATATTTGAGACAAAGCATTGTAACCCTTAATTATTTTTCCCCACCTTTTTTGGAATGTATGGTTGGAAATTATAATTTTTGATGATTTTCGGGACTTAAGTGCATGAAATGAGATTAATGTGCAAACTTGGAACTTAAGTGTAATATTGTTTGAAGGCAACCAATATTTGCATGTTAATAAAGAAGTAATCGAATAAATAAGGTTTATAAATCACGAACATAAACAGAAGCCGATCGCAAGGTTGGGTGGACATTCAAATGTCCATACCCAGTTTCCGAACCCGTTCTCTGATGACAGCTTATGGGAACCTCCGTGGAATCCAGTTGCTGTACAAGTGTATCCCGGCTTTTATCCGGGTGGCGACTCTATCTCCGATTAGGCTTAGACCTAACTTGTATTTCCTAGTGGGCCTTGAGCCCACATAATGCCGTAGTTGCCAACATTTGGGTGCGCGCTGAACCCGCCGCCTACAGTAGTATATCAATATTTTTAGAATTTGAGTACTATTGAGATATGTATAATAATATTTTATTTAAAAAATGATACTAAATAAATATATGGTAAATATTTTACTTTTAATAAAAATTAGAATTTTTAATGGTTTGACACATTAGATTTTAGAGTAAATGCTCAAAAATGAAGATAAACACTTGTCAAATTTTTAATTTAATAACTTTAGATCTCAACATTTAATATATAATAAATTAATTAATTAAATTAAATTAAATTTTATTAGAGATAAAATAAAAATTAACCTATTAAAATAGAAAATACACTTTCAATTATATCAATATACGAGCTAGGTATGCTGTTACTTTTTAGATTAAAAATGACAACTGTTTTTTTTTTTTTACTTAAATGGGTCCTACATAAGCCACATAAGCAATGATAATGAGAAAGTTAACAGTGTTTAAGAGTTGTGCTTGAATGCATAGAATCCGGTAGCATTAAAAATATAAACGGTCCTTGAAAACATTAGGTGCCAATGTGAGAATTGAAAACAATATTAAGCTCGTATTTGACCTTTTTCCAATTTTTAATTGTAAAAACAATCTAAGGACTAAAAATGTTGTCCCTTGATATATATATATATATATTTTTAATCTATATATTTGGTATCTGGTATCCTATAAGATCCGACTAATTTGAATTCGACTCAGATTAGACTCTGAAAAATGGCAAATATTTTTTTAGTCATTCTTAAGTGCAAATAGTTGCATAGATACAAATAAAATTAAAAATTATTGGATTAATATATATTTAATAATAGCCTTTGATATTCAAAATCTGTTACTAGTTAAAACAGTTATTTAATTTAAATTTATTAACCCATTACTTGTTATATTCCGGTATTTTTTATCACTCTCAACGAACCTTTTTATCTCCCTTCTTCTTCTTCCTCTCCATCTTTGACTTCTTTAGCTGTGTCCCTAGTCACTACTAACCTCGCCGCCGCCGCCACTGGAATTGCCATTACTCGTCTCCTCCTACTCCTCCGTTATTTTCACTTTCTTCGTTGCATCAGATTCCACGGTCTTTTTACCCTCATCCACTGCTCTTGTTTTAAAAATCCCATTTCTCCATTTTTCATTTGCGGTCTGGAGCTTTCAGTAGAGATAATTGTGGTGCCTTGAAACCTATTGGGGTAGAAAATAGTGGGTCTTCTGTTGAGTTTGCACACTTATTTTGTTATCTATGGACGTCTGAGGTCTATGCGGAGGACCTAAAAAAGATGGTGCAGGTATTACAGGGAAGAGATTGCCGTATGAATTTTTGTAGTAATTTTCACAAGTAGAATGCACTTGTTTTTTTCCCCTTCTTGTAGATCACATGAATTTGGATATAAAGATTGGCAGTTTTCTTAATGTTGTGATACTAACACTGAGACATAGTCTCTCAATTAAGTAAATGCTTTGATGGTGGACAGGGGATTGTGAAGTAGTGTCAAACCTTTATGAAGTTAAGCAGCATTCTGAGTTGTAGTAGTTGACAAGCTGGTCTTTTCTGACGTTTTTTTCTATGTCTGTATGTGGTTGGATATTAATCATAGTGAATATTTTCACATCCCGTCAAAGGTATTTTTTAAGAGAGATAGAGACAGAGAGCAGTCAAGTTCCAGAACTCTGGATCTAGCCAGAATTTAATGGGTTGGCTCCTCAATATTGCTTGTCCAGCTCAATCCCAAAGGTTTTAGCCAGCACTCTAATTTTGAGGCTTTCATCATCACCATCTTCACCTACTAAAAATCCAACCTTCCATTTGCGTGACATGCATCAAAAAGTTGTTTTAAAGAAACATCTGCTCTATATTGGACAGCTAATTCTAATGTAGCATTTGTTTTTTTGTCAATGTATTTTAAGTGCTATTTTCATGTTCAATTCTACGTATGTGGTTTTGTTGTTTCTTTTCTTTTCTTTATTTTTTTTTCTATTTTCGTTTAGGCAAATTCTTGCCTACACTACGTGTCATTTTTTTATCAACAAAGTGTATAGCATTTAGATGATATATCTTAAATCCTATCATTGGGTGTAATACACCTAAGGCAAGACTCCCCCATTCGTTTATGGCATTTACTGTCTGAGAGACTCAGTTGAGTAACCGTCTGTCTGTCGGGATGGTGGTTGTTTTTTGAAATGGAGCGAAAAATATTGATTTTGTTACATCCTTTCATTCAGGGTTAAATCAAGTTGTAACTGGTCTTCCATTAAAGGGATGGCCATTAACTGTAAGTTGCATCTGGTTTTCCTTATAGTGCATATTCCATATGGCTTTTATTTGCATATGGCCAAGTCCTTGACCACGTAACACCTAATGCTGCAGGGAATCGACCAATTACGGCCAGGTTTGGGAGTACAAGCGCAGAAACCTAACGTAATAACCCAAAATCAGTTTCTTTTGGCGTCACAACAGCAACAGGTCTTGGCACAGGCTCAAGCACAGAGCAAACTTGGAAATTCAAGTAACTTTGGAGACATGGATCCACGAAGATCAAATCAGTTGCCTTGAACACAAAACATGGACAATCCACAAGAAATGATGGATCAATATGCTCTTCTCTGCAATCAAGCTCACCGAAGGTTTTGAATTCCTTCTTAATATGTGATCAAACCAATTATTTTGCATATGTCTGAGCTGGTTCATGCTTGTTTTTTTTGGTTAGCTTTAGCTGTTGGAATTTATTAAGTTTTCAGGTTTAAGTTGTGCCTTTTGAACTTTCTGGATGGAAAACTTGTCTGTTCTTCTGAATAATTTGGTCATAAATCTTAAAAGGAGTGGTGTGCTGAACCATGCTTATCGATGTATCAGTGTCAAGCTATTTAAGTGACTATATCAATGCATATCATTCTCTCATAATCAGGTTTGTGTAGTGAAGGAAGATGATCATCATTCAGGATGTAGGAATCATTGTGATTGCCATAGTACTGGCTCTCCCCCCCCACCATCCCTCCTCCCTTTTTTTTTTTTTTTTTTTTGCATTTTGAACAGATGAAGAATGTTGCATCTATGAAGATGGCCCAGATGCAACATTCTTCATCTCAACAGCAGGACCAATTGCAGCAACAGTTGCAACAGGTTGTACTTGATCCCCAATTACTTTGAAATCACTTAATGATCTGATCATATATGATATTTCAAAAGGAGGTATAATCAATATTGTAATTGCATGCTTTTTAAGTAGAAGAATAACAAAAAAAATTTGTTTGCCGGCTGCAGACTAACAACCGAAAAAGGAAACAACACTCTTCTGCACCTGCAAACAGTACTGGTACAGTGGGTCATTCGTCCAGTTCTCCTCCATCAACTCACGACCTGGTGACGGAATAACAACAGCAAGTAGCATGCAGCATGTTAACAGTGTGTCAAAAGGCTTGATGATGTACGGTGCAGAAGGAACAGGAGGTCTTGCATCGTCTTCCAACATGCTAGTATAATACTTTACGCACGATGTACAATAGGCATTTTGTTGATAGTTGCAAATCTGAATTGTGAGCATGTCATTTTCTCATAAATGATTAGTGACCTCGTCCTCGTATGATTTAATAATGAGCTCATGTTAATATAGAACAATCAGATTTTACTTTCAATCTATCATGTCAATGAACTTAAGCCTTTCAAAAGAATTTCTTGCACTATAGCTGCATTATGAATAGACATATTATGTGTTATTGTAGACATTACATAAAATGAATATTACCACGCTTCTGTGGACATGATTTTGTTATTTGCAGGATGACATGGACCGCTTTGGAGATATTGCTTCTCTGGATGATAACATGGAACAGTTTCTTTCACATGATGGAGGAGATGGAAGGGATTTATATGGAAGCTAAAGCCAAGTTCCACCGAGCACCAAAAAGAGTAAAGGTAATTCACCGCAGTATTATCCTATGTCTTTGCTGAGTTAGAATGGCTGTTGCTTCTTTCTACTTGGGCTGTGGCTACATTCTCAATTGCAGGCTTTACCTTCGGCGAGGTTGGTTGCATACGGAACAGAAACAGCAAAGGCACCTGCTGTCATTTTTCTTCAGATGGAAAGTTGCTGGCCAGTGCTGGACGTGAATCTTTAGACCATATTGCCTAGGAGTCCATTACACTTTTAACCAAACTATTTATTCTTAAAAAGCTTAATCCTGGGTCCTGCCATACCACAAGAAGGAAATTTTATGCTCCCACTTATCCACATACTGGAGCAATCCTTGCTCCATGTGATTCATATTAAGAGGCCCACAATAAATTGAATTGAAAATCTAACAGAAGTATATCATATACACAAACTCAAAAAATACAGCTATTCAACACATGGTAATGCTCCATTTGTACACCTAACAGCAACACATTTATCGCGAGAAGCTATAAATTGAATGTGTAATAATACAACATTCAGAACAAGCCTGAGTCTGAGTTAGAATTGGTCATAGATGCTCTAAATAACTGGTAACAAAATTGGGAAAGAGGACTGAAAATAATTGTCAAGCATACACATCTCTCAAACGCATGCTACTCAAAACATATCTGGTTAATTAACATTTCACAGCAAAAAAAGCATAAACAAGGTTTCATTATCTCAACCTGGATACATGTTATTCTGAAAATATCTACCCAAATCTTCAGATTGCAAAACAATTAGGAAAGGAAATTTAACAGAAAGTTAAAAGGTTACTTCTCAAGATGCGGTCAATGTAATGTATCATTTATACAAAGATGAATTTAAATAGAGAACCCCAACTTTAAAAAAATAAATAAATATAAATAAAAAAAACCCATATTGATGAGATATTTGTATTATAGTTGCACCTGTTTTCTGCCAGCATGGGTAAGAACACCTCCATATTTAAGAACCATCAAAGCTTCAACAGGCCGTTCTTCCTCACCTTCACCAT
>CATIWK010430689.1:0-24770 GCA_949634005.1 Mallotus japonicus
ACTTTTACAACTGTAGTAGATCAGGGGACATCCAGTTCTAGTTCACACCATGACTTGCCATTCATTCGAACAAATACAGCAAATCCTAGCTTTAATCTAACCACATTCCATTAATTTCTAATATGGTACATCAATGTTGGATTAGAAGTCTAAAAGGGAATTTGATTTTTGTTAAAACTTGATAATCTGATTCTGTTTATGACATATATCACTATATAGGTGCGATTGTAATTAATAAAATTTGGATTAATATATATACTTTTTCTTACATACAAATTATACATTAGAAATTATAAAAGGTAAACTCTTTTAATTCTAAACATTAGCTCAGTTAACATAAACGTCAATTAATTAAAGTTTTTACATTTTCTTCACATGAAAATTATTCTCATATTCAATGTGATATGAGGATACCTTATAATCTCACCAAAACAAATTATCAATAAATCTTTTTTATTTGTATGTTTTTAGTGATTAATTTGTGAATTTTGAATGATGTAAGAATATTTCGTAGTTTCATTAATTTATTAGTAAACTTTTTTTTTGGAAAATTATTTATAAAATTTAAATTAATACACATGAAAAGAAAAAGAAAAAGAAATAAAAATAATCAAATTATTTAAATTAATTGTCCAAATCTATATATAAATCATAATTCAAATCTATATATTCAAAATTAATTGTTGCACTTATATATTTAAATTACACTGAGCTTTAAAGTCATTAAGTTTAAAATTTGACAAGTGTCATTTTTCATAATTTCATCCTAAAGACTTATGTGTTGAGTTATTAAAATCCATAATACTTTTCTATAAAAAATTTTATTTTAGAATACACATATTCAGTTCTATCACACTTTAGTTCTATTACATCTAAAATATTACTCTTCCTTTCCATCAAAATTATGTCTTTTATTTTAACTAAAATATCTTTTTTTTCAACTATTTTCTATATTTTCTTTTATTTTATTTAATTATTATTATTATTATTGTAATAAATTTTTAAGTTTGAATTTCATATTTAATTAAATTATATTTTTAATTTATTAAAATTATTTAAATAATTATTTTAAAATATGTATATTATTTACAGTCTGCACAAAGTGCGAATTCACTGCAAAAGATTCACCTTAAAATATTAAAAAAGTTATAAGTTCATTTTATATCCAGATGCAGATTTCTACACTCCATCTATTTATAAATGCACTCCATATTTGACTTATTACTAGTTTAAATGACAAAATTATCTTTATTCTTGAATGACTCTTTTATTATAGCTAATACAACATTTAAACATTTTATGTTTTTTAACTGTCTTAATACTTTTTTTTTGAATATCTAATATATATTGAGTTTTAGATATATACTTTAATTGTTTATATTACAAAAAGATAAAAACATTAATATTGTTTAATTTTATTTTTTAATATACTTAAATAATATTCTTAATTATAAAGATAATTCATTGGAGTATTTTTTTTTAATATACTTAAATAATATTCTTAATTTTACTTTTTAATTTATTCAAAGATGGAGCAGCTGTAACTTCAATGTTTGCCATTTGGTGCATTAAAGAAGTAGAAGTCTCTGGAATACACGTTATAATTGAGGAGCTTGGAAGCTAAACTGGTGAGGAAAGAATTTGAAATAAACTTAAAATTTGAAATTTTCTGCTGAGGAATTAATGAGTTGGGGAGAGAGTAGCCTGTAAGCAACACTGTGTATAAGAGCAAGGAAGACACAAAGAAAAAAGATAACCAATCATCCAAAACCAGACGTCCAACAATCGGTAAATCACAAAATTCATCTAGCATTTGATTTTTTTAGCAAAATTTTGTTCATGTGCTTATTTACCTTAAATTTTCAAAAACTTTCAATTTCTTTTATGCAATATATAAATTTATCAAGCTATTGTTCATTACATTGTTAATTTCCGTTAGTTAATCCAAACTTTGCTGAATTTACAAAATCTCGTGAAAAATCTAAACAAATTGTGGTAAAAGTGTTTGGAAATTCACAATTGTCTAAAAAAAAAGTCAAGTTTCATTTTTGAGGAATTAATCCTCTAGCACGCTCGCATATTGAACCCCATTTGCCAAAAAAATTGCATCAACAAGAGTATTACAGGAGAAAAGTACAATTGCTAAAATAAAGTAAGAACTTTTTTGCTAAGTTATCATTTCAAACTCAAATGTTTGTTTCAATAAATTTTCGCAATTGAAAGCATTTTCATCCACGACAAATTTATTTTTTAAACAAGTCTCTGCGGCTTGAAGTATCTTCATTTGCAAAAAGTAATTATCTAAATGCATATATTTACAGTTATAAATGTTGTTGCATATAATAAGTTTCTTATAGCCAAAAGCACTACCTATCTTAAATCATAAATTCAGAAGATCTGAGCACAAAAAAAAAAGAAGGTTTTATCGGACAAAGTTTGACCTTTGACCTCTTTGGATGGGGCACATATAATGATAAGGTCAACTTAAACCTTCTTAAGACTAGGGTTAACATCTTAGTCCGCTTCCACTCAGCAGAAGCCTTTAGACCTTCGGTAAGTCATCTTCTATAAACAAGACCACTTTCAACAGATTAAGTTCTGAAGGTTCATCCCCCTAAAGTCCATAAGCAGCCCTCATATTTCCCACGTCTCCACTAGCTATATGTTCTCCTAAAAACACTCTTGGCAACAACCATCATCTCCTAAAAAGTCTTCAAATGAGTTGTAACTCCCCAGGAAGTGTGTTCCACTTAGTGGATTATTATCCACTACTCACTCCCCTAAAATCTCTCCTCCACTTCTCCATGTCTCCTAAAACTCTCTAGTAAGTTATATCCTATAAATACTCTTACTCTAGCATTTTGGTGAGTTACGTTAACTTAATGTTATACAATTCAAAAAATATTTTTCTCCGATGTATACTGACAAAAACATCAAAGTGGGTATGCCAGGAACACCACTTGACCCATTCTAATGTTCATTATTTTACAAGTTAGCCAATAATTTTTCTACAACTCAATCAATACCATTCTAATCTCCATTGAAGATAAGGCTCTTGAAAATCAATTTATTATATAGCATTCTTGCAGAGCAATAGGAACTGTTTTACTAGATATTAAAGCCTTAGTGGCACTCTCATTTAGACTTTCCTTTTTTTTTTTGTTAATAGATGTAAGAATTGGGCTTCTCATTATTTGGCAAAAGATATCATTAACTAGTTTAAGTTATTTCTGATAGTGTGGTTTGGCCTGAGCCATATTACATCAGATTTAATCCCCTTTATGTTTTGTATTGTTATGTACTCCTATTGCAGTTTATGAATTGATCTTTGCCTCTTGAAAAGAAAAAAATGCATTTGGCTTCTATCCTTTTTTTGAATAACTTATTAAACTTCATTAATCAAGATAAACATTACAAAGGGATTTTCCAAGGGACAAAGCCCAATAAGTAAGCTTATAAGATCAATACAAGTAATTAGACCCAAATTTGTTGTATTCCAACATTAAAAAAATCCTAATTTGTTAGTTGCAACAGCAACAGCAGTTGCACTCCTTTGTGCAAGCTTCTATTATGGCAAATCTAGTTTGAAGATTTAGTTATGACCTACCTTGAGCCAGCTTTATATTCCTTGGACTAAGTTGAACTTTTGAGTTCATTTGAAGATTAACCCTTTGATTTAGCTTCTTCCTTTGCAAAAAACAAAAGATACTGGAAGTTTGGCTCTATTGAAGCTGATGTTGGCTGATTCAACATGAAAAAAAAGCTCCGACATCCATTCAACTTTAGGAAGATGGAGTTCATATACCAGATCCACAATATTCCAATAAATCTAGAATGCCTTCTACACAAAACAAACAATAATCCAAAAACTACAAACATTGATACTGGTAAATTATTAAGAAATTAGATCTAAAAGTAAACAGCTAAGAAAATTGAAACTAAGATTGAGAAAAGGAGACTAGTCACCACCCCTTGAACAAACTGCAAAACATTGAGAGCACTAAAACAATTTTGGGAAGTTTGGCCTCTATTATTTTTAGTGTTGTTAGGGGGTGTAACCGCGGCGTTCGACTCGGTGGAAGCTCGCTCGAGCTCATTTATTAAGTTAAATGAGCCGAGCCCGAACATCGTTTTGAGGCTCGTAAGCTAAACAAGCCGAGCCCGAGCAGCCTCAAACTCGGCTCGTTTAAGCTCGTGAACAGGCTCGTGAGTAGGCTCATGAACAGGCTCATTAAGTAAGCTCGTAAACAGGCTCATTAAATAAGCTCATGAACAAGCTCATTAAATATAATTTAATTAGTTAAACATAATACTAATTTTATATTAAGCAAAGATAATACTAAGTAAATTAATATTAATTAATATAGAATATTACATATAAAATATTCTTTTAATTACTACAAAAATATTATATAAAACTAATGAAATATTTAGTAAATAAAAATAACTATGTGAAATAAAAAGTATGTACTTATGATTTAAGTTATTATTCATCATACTAAGCAAATATAATTTAAACTAATTAATAAATACATTATTAAGTAAATAATATCTAAAATTAATTTAAAATTGAGTAACATAGTATTAATTTTGTTAGTATAATATGAGTATTATATATATAATAGAGTTATTATATAATATATTTAAATATAAAATATTCAAATATACAATAAAAAAGCAAAGTCCTATTTGTTAATTCTTAATTGTAAACTAAATCATTTTTTATCCAATTGAAATATGTTGAATGAAATATGGTTTTCAAAATAAAGAATAAACAAACCACGAATAAATCCAAATTGCTTTTTCTTAAGTTCAAATCTTTTTATAGGTGTTTACCCCAATTCAATCGAGGGATCCAATTGAAACATGAGTATCATTAGTCGATTTATTAGTGAACAAGGAAAAATATTATCTAGATAGGTGAATAGATTGAGTTTAAAACAACAAATACTATTACTCAGAGAATGAAGTTATGCTGAATAATATGATTGACTATTGAATAGCGTGTGAAGTACAAATATATATAGAATACAATCAGATGAGATATCTGATAACTAATGAAGTAATTGTTACATTATAAACAACTATAACTAACAGTTGATGGTTATCTTGACACGCCCCCACAAGCTGATGGCGGAAGAGACTGAAGATGAAGCTTGTCGCTAAAATGAGCAAAAAAAGAGCTAGGCAATGGCTTCATTAAAACATCTGCAAGCTAGTCCAAAGAAGACAAGGCGGAAACAGTAATGTCACGATTAAGCACCTGATTTCAAAAAAAATGGAAATCGACTTCCACATGGCTAGTACGAGCATGAAATGCCGGGTTAGAAGATAAATATACTACTCCGACATTATCACACCAAATGTGTGGTGGTTTGGACATGGTGACACCAAGTTCTTGTAGCAAAGAACGAAGCCATTTAATTTCCACACTGACATCTGCTATGGCTTTAAATTCTGATTCAGTTGAGGAGCGAGCCACCGTTCATTATTTTTTTAAATTCCAAGACAACAAATTATTGCCAAGATAAATCAGAAATCCTCCTGTAGAACGACGATCATCTGGGCAGCCTACCCAATCAGCATCGCTGAAGGCCATGAGATGATAATCACGACACTTTAAAATAAAGAGACTTTGAGTAGAGGTTCCCTGAAGATATCGAAGGAGTCGTTTCAGAGCTTTAAGATGAGAGTCGCGAGGTTGATGCATAAATTTGCATAATTTATTAACGGAGAAGGACAAATCCGGTCAAGTTAATGTGACCTATTGAAGACTACCATAAAGAACTCTATATTATCGAGCATCATCAGGTGATAACAAGGTACCTTTGGTCTTGGAAAGAGATATGCCAGAATTCATTGGAGTAGGACATGGTTTACTAGTGGACATACCAGCCTTGTGAATGATGTCAGAAATATAGGAGTGTTGCGATAAAAGAAGCCCACTTGAACATGTGCAAACCTGAATGCCGAGAAAGTAACTCAGAGCACCGAGATCTCTGATTGAAAATTTTGTTGCCAATTATTGTATGAGATGCCGTATAAGCTGATTATTGTTACCGGTGAGTATGAAATCATCAACATAAACCAATAAGAAACAAGTATGGCCATTACAATTGTAGATAAAGAGTGATGAATCAACACTCGAATTCTGAAATCCAATAGAACATAAAAAATTGTTGAGCTTCTAGTACCAAGCACGGGGTGCTTGTTTAAGTCCATATAAGGACTTATTTAGCCGACACACATAATCAGGATGTGCTTGATTAACGAAGCCTTGTGGTTGAACCATAAATACCGTTTCTTTCAAGTCACCATTCAAGAAGGCATTGCTAACATCTAGTTGGTGAAGATCCCAACCACGAGATACTGCAATGGAGATAACAGTTCGAATAGTCTGTGGTTTAACTACTGGACTAAATGTCTCAGTGTAATCCAATCCATACTCTTGTGTAAAACCCCGAGCAACGAGGCGTGCTTTTAACCTTTCAATACTGCCATTCACTATTCTCTTTACTTTGTAGATCCATCGATTGCCAACAACATTGCCACTCTCAGGAGGAGGGACAAGATCCCAAGTATTGTTTTTGTACAAAGCCTGCATCTCATTAGCCATGGCTTGTTGCCATTCAGGACTGCGTTGAGCCTGTGTGAATGAAGTAGGTTCAGTAATGGTGGAGGAGAGAGCAGGATTTAATGTTGTATGAAGGGCTGTTGGTTTACGGGTAAGAGTTATTGGACGCAACTGCATTAGATGAGTGCATTATGGTGGTGGGTCAGGACTCTTATCAGGTTGGGTAGAGCATAAATCAACAAACAACTTGAGTCCTTCTGGGTTAAAAACTGAAGTGTTGGTAGGAGAATTAAATTGGCAGGGAATGGATGTGGTTTGAGGTAAGGATAAGGATGAGCAGTTTGTTGGAACAATAGGATGAGAAGATGTAGTAGGATTAGAAGATGAGGTAGGCGAAGAAAGAGGTGTTTGAAATGAAAAAGAATTATAAGGAGAATGGGAATTACCTTAAAGAGGTGAGAACCGAGTGACTATAGGCAATTGATGTGTGACTTACAACCATGGTGGAGATGGCATGTTGACTTGGTTGAGAACCGAATTGGTTGAGGGATTATGAAAGGGATAATTTTTTTCATCGAATTCAACATGACGAGCAACATACACTTTCCCATTTTCCTTATCAAAACACCTATATCCCAAATGATTTAGAGAATATCCAAGAAACACACATTTTTTTTAGCGAAATGAAAATTTATGGCAATTGTAGGGTCTTAATAATGGATATACTGCACAACCAAAAACCTTTAAAAAAGAAAAATTCGGAGGTTGATGAAATAAAAGTTGATAAGGAATTTTGTTTTGCAAAGAACTAGTGGGCATACGATTGGTCAAAAAATTGCAGTTTCAAATGCAAATTCCCAATACTTGAAAGGAGCCCCACAATGGCCTAAAAGAGCAAGACCAATGTCTACAATATTCCTAATTTTTCTTTCAGCAGGGCCATTTTGTTCATGGGTTTGAGGACATGTAATTCGATGTTGAATGCCATGTTCTTGAAAAAAAAATTCTTTAAAGGTCTAAATTCCCCACCCCAATCAGAATTTAAGGACTTAATTTTACAGTCAAATTGATTTTCGACTAGTAATTTAAATTGCTTAAAAATAGCAGGAACTTCATTTTTGCATTTGAGAGGATATAACCATGTAAACAAGGAAAAATCATCTATAAAAATAATAAAATATTTGAATCCTGAAAAAGAACAAAGAGGGGCAGGACCCCAAACATCGGAATGAATTAACTGTAAAGGATGAGTACTACGATTATATGTCAAATTTAATGGTACTAGATGAAGTTTGCCAAGACAACAGGCTTCACACTTATTGGAAAGAGGTTTTGTTGAGGAATATGGTAATTGAAAATTTTGAACAAGGCTACGAACAGTGCAAAAATTCAGATGTCCTAGTCTAGCATGCCAATCTTCCAAGGTTGCAAGGTACACCATAGCATTCTAGAGATTTTGCAGTCGAAGAACGCCATGAAGTTTGTATAGCCCAAGGTCACTCATTCCTTGTAGAATTGGTTTCTTGGTGACTCGATCCTTAACAACACAATGATCATCATGAAATTCAAAAAAATAGTAATTATCATGACAAAGTTTATGCACAGATAATAAAGGCTTAGTTATAGAAGGAACATGGAGAACATTTTTAAGAGTTAAGGTTCGAGAAGGAGAAGGTAAATACCCAGTACCAGTGTTGGCTATTGTTAAGCCATGACCATTTCCAACAAGAAGTTGATTTTTACCTTTATATTCCGGAGAGATGCTGAGAGATGAAAGATCTAGAGTAACATGATTGGTCGCTCCAGTATCAGGATACCATTGAAATTGAGTATCATTAGATGAGGAATTTGGTGTTGGAAGAAGACCACCAGATGAAGGCAATACAGTCAGATTAGTCTGTGTTCTGTTGGATGTACCATTATAATATGGTGAGAAAGCATGTGAGGTGGAGCGATTCTGAGAACTGAATGCAGCACCAAAGTGACGATGGCAGTCAAAAGCAGTATGATTCGTGAATCCACAAATCTGATAAGAAGCAGAAGGAGCATTAGAGTGATAGCCTCTGCGACCACCTCGCTGTCCATATCGGCCTCAATTAGTAGAGCCAAAGGCACGAAAATTGGATGGAGAACGCTGTACAAGATGTGCACTTGGGACTTGAGGCTGTTGAGAGTTTAACAATAACTCATAAGCAACCAACTACCCATGAAGATCGTTAAAAGAGATGGGATCAGGTCTCTGTTGCAAAGCAGCAACAATGCCATTATATTCAACTCCAAGCTTCCTGTAAACAATTGCATTAAATTCTGAAGAAGTAATTGTCTAGTCAAGGTCAGGGAATCAACGATTGCTTTTGCTTGATATAAGTATTGGGACACAGTTTTATCATTCTTGGATAGGTTGTGTAACTCAATATGAAGTTAAGTTCATTGTGCATGGCTCACAACACCGTAGGCGGTAGACAAAGCTGTCCATACTTTAGTTGCTGAATTGAGACCAATTAATTGAGGATAGACTTCCTCAGAGATCGAAGACAAAAGCCAAGAGAAAAGAAGTTGATCTCTGTTGAACCAATTGGTGTATTCAAGGTTTAGAATGGTTTGATTTGTTGTCGAATCAAGAATTTCTTTAGCAGGAGCAAATTCGGCTCCATTAACCAATCCATGTAAAATATAAAAATTGAAAAGAGGAGTAAATTGTAGATGCCAAGGAATGTAGTTTTTGGAGTTCAGCTTAATGGAAAATGTATGATGAACTTGTGTAGGAGTGGTGGTGGAAGAAGGTGATAGAAGAGAAGGAAAAGAATTGACAGCAGTATTTGTTACTATCATTGAAGAAGAGGATGAAGAAGCGGAAGAAGAAGATGAGAGTGGAGTAGTCATTTGATGAGATTAGAGCTCTGATACCAACTCAGAGAATGAAGTTATGCTGAATAATATGATTGACTATTGAATAGCGTGTGATGTACAAATATATATAGAATACAATCAGATGAGATATCTGATAACTAATGAAGTAATTGTTACATTATAAACAACTATAACTAACAGCTGATGGTTATCTTGACACTATTGTTATAAAATAAGTTCGTATTTGATCTTCGTTATCTTTTCTTAATAATAGAAGACAATTTGAAAAAAAATACTTGACTTAAATTAAAAATTAAAAATTATTTTTATGTAAGTCAAAACTACGTTGTTTTAGTATTATAAACAATTTCAATATTACAAAGTAATTTATTATTAAATAATACTAATTTAGTATTAGATAAATATAACACCAATTAAAATTATTATTGAATCTTAAATTCTAAATTATGATTTAATTTTATTATACACTCATTCAATTACATAGTTGATCTTAAGTTAAAACTACATAATCTCAATGTAATGAAACAATTTAACATTATTGTATAGCATTGATTTAACATTAAATAAATACATCATTGATTAAAATTGCTATTAAATAAATAAATAATTAAATTATAATTTATAATTTAATTTGAATTATCTTATTACAAAAATATATAATTTTAATGTCATAAGTAAATATAACTATAGAACTACTAAACATAACTATAAAACTACCTAGTTTTGGTTTAACCTAATTCACTAAAATCATTATCTTCACTTTAACCTATCTCTTTCATTTTCATTTCAATTAAACCTAATTCCTTCTCTTCACATTTTAGCGGCCGCCGACACCCTTCACCCCCACCCTCTGTTGCCCTCATCTCACTTCCCTCTAGCCATCCAGTCGTCCTTCCTTGCCATCCTTCCTCACCCTTACCCCGCCATCCTTCCTCACCCTCTGCCAGCCGTCCACTGTCTACTGTCATCGCCGTTAACATCATCATCGTCCACTTTCTTTTGCCATCGCCGTCATCTGTGACTGCAAGTTTGTCTTCTGTCAGCACCATCATCAACATGCATCATCATCGTCTATTATTAACTGCCATCATCTACACCCCTCTGTGGTCCTCATCTGACTATCGTCCAGTAGTCCTTCCTCGCCATCGTCAACACTATCTCAAGAGCAAGGTCGTTATCTCAAGAAAAGAGACATGCACTAAGCTCAAATGATGTGAGATAGTTTGAAATAGAGATTGTTCTAATTTGTTTAAATAACAGGTTTCTGTTAGCGTTTTTTTTTTTTTTTTGTAGACCCTTATAAATAGATATGGATTTTTTGTGTTTGGTCTTAATTCACATGATCAACACTAGTAGATTGATGAGATGTTATGTGAAAGGAACAATAAGTAGTCCAATTTTGCAATTTTCTACTAGATTTGAAGATAATAATAATAATGACACTAGCGATGGTGCTAGGATCTTTGTCTTTACATTTTGGCCAATTCCTTATTTTGATATGTGTGTATGTACAAATTTTCTTGAATATATTGAGCCTATTTGCAATTTTCAGATTCTAGATATAGGAATTCGATGTTCCATCCCATTCTTATTTATTAAATTGTGCTTGTTTGATCTTTTCTTTGTCATGGATGTTTGGTTTAAAAAACATTTCTTCAAATCTTTATTGTCTGTCTTGAATAAAATTAACATGAGCTTGCGAGCTCTCTACCGAACTCCTAATGAGCTCTTAGTGAACGAGCTTGAGCTCAGCATAAATGAGCCTATACCTAGAGAGCTCCAGCCGAACTCGAGTAAAACATGACAAGTTTAAGCTGAGCTCGAGCTCAAATTTTAAAAATTGTACCGAGTTCGAGCTCAGTCTTTTTAAAAATTGTACCGAGTTCGAGTGCAGTCTTTTTAATTCGAGCCGAGCCCGAACCTACCCAAATCTTGGCTCGGTTACACTAGTGTTACCCCTCTCACATGGATAACATGTGTCACTTTTCCACTTATCAAATCCTTTACTTACTTATTCATTTATTTTAATTTTTTAATTTTATATATTTGTTTTGTTTTTTCTGCTAAAAACCCATCCTTTCTTTTTGACTAACCTACAAAAAGAACCAATTAAATTATCTAAAAGAACTCATTACAAAATAAAAAAAAGATATCAAAAGCTCATTAGCATTCCATGTCCACAACCCACCATCTTAGTTCCGCATCAAAGATTCTCTGTTTCCATTAAACAAACCTGCTGTTGCCCACATAAATCCCTGTTCATTTTCTTTTATTTTATAGCTCTTTTCTGTATTAATTAATTTTGATTGGATATCCTTGAATATTCAATTTAATTTGCGACTCATTATTCATTCCTTTCTGTGTTTTTTACTATTTATTGTTTTTTTAACAGCATACTATATATTATTTTTGAAAATATAAATCTATTTTTTATTTTTTATTATTTCAAAAAGTTAAAAAAATATTAAATCATTGTGTTTTTACTTAATAAATATATAAATAGTATAATATTTTAAATATTAAAAAAATATTAAATCATGTTTTATTAAAATATAGTCATTTTTTCATAATTGAGATGATTTAATTGATCACGTTTGTACACATATTAATTTTTTATTTGTATAGGTATACATATTTATACTGTAGAAGGATTCTTTATTTTTTATACAGTAACCTTAAACAATAAAATTACATAAATTTTAAGTGAGTAATATTTACTTGTTAGAAATATTTATCTTTATGCACTATCGTAATTTTTTAAATTTATTCAGTAATATAAAAATTATCAATGGATTGATAATTAAATAAGCATAATAATGGATCTACCTTATAATTATTGATAAAAAAATGCATTTAAATTTTCCCTAAAAGGTAAAATTGCTTCATAAAAACAATAATCACTTATATCTAATTTTGTAGGTTGAAAAGAAAAAAAAAATGAATAAATAAACCGGATTTTAAGGAGCCGTTACTCGTTAGAGAGTTCAGGGGGGAAAACCTAAGGGCAATTATGTCAATCTGCACATTTTCCAACAAAAGCAAAGCAAACGAGCCTTCTTCTTCATCACTGTTTATCTCTGACACATAATTAACCAAATTTTTCCACTTTTTTTTTTGTAAAAATTCGTTTAATATTATAATTCAAATATTATTAAGAATTAATTATTATCACTAACTTTTTTTTAAATAATTAAAATATCATCTTAATAATATTATCTAACAATTAATTCAAATTAATATATATTTATTAATTAAAATAATTAATTAATTAATGTTCTTAATTTAATAATTTTTTTAGAAGAATTCTTAATTTAATAGATTAACAATGATAGAAAGAATAATATATCGTTATTATATATAATAGTGTTTTTATTTTAGTTTAATTTAAATTATAAAAGTATTTATATATTTATTTTATATATTAATTAAATTAAATTAATTATTTAAATATTAATAATTTAAGAGAGTGTAATTTATAATTATTTTATTTTTTACAAAATAAATATTACTTTATTAATAATAATCATTGGATAATTTTATACAATTTCATCCAATAATGATAAACACAAAGTGAAAACATGCTAAAATTTCCCATTTTAAAAGAAATTAAATTTACACAGAAAAAAAAAAGAAAAACAGCACCTGTATACACAACACATATAAGCAAAGCAGAGCCAAGCACAGCACACACTCGCTCACTCAAACACACAAATCGAGGCTACCTTCTTCTCTGCACATACTGTTGCAGATTCCTTTTTCTTTCTTTCTTTCTTTTTCTCTCTTTCTCACTTTCTCTGGTTTTAACATTTATTCTGAGTTGCATCGTTGCATTTTTTTCTTCTCTTCTGTGTCAAAAAAAAAAAAAAAAAAATCTTCACTTCTGGAGACTGCAAAAGAAAAATAATAAAAAAATTACTGATCCGATTCAGAGCCTTGCTTTTTTTTTTTTTTTTTTTTTTTTGCATTTTCTGTCACTGGGTGTTTGATTTTATGACTACCCCAACTGCTTCTTTAATGTTACCATCCTTTCATTTCATCCCCTGAAAACTACTTCTCCTATGAACTATGTGAACTCTGCTCTGTTCTTTACCCCTGCTGCCATTTTAATTTCTGCTTCATTTTCGATTTCTAAGTGTTGTCTCTATCCTATAATTACTGCTTTCTCCATGTGGGTTTCTCGTTTCTTGTAGAAAAACTTCTGATTTCTTTTGCCTGGCAAAATTTCACCTCTCTCCTTGTCTTGCTCTGTTCTAAACCAAAGTTTGCATTCTTTTCAAGAAGAAACTGCCTTTTTTTTTGTTGTCTGTTTTTCTTGGAAGAGGGTTTCGCTGTTTCAGGAAAATTTTCCTTTACATACTTCAAAATATAAACTTTATTCAAACGAAAGTGAGGTTTTTAGTAGTGGTTTCTATGGTGTTTGGAAGTTTCCCTTCGCTCAGCAGCACAATGCAGTTCGTATAGTTTACTGGTCTTTGCAATTTACAGTGAAAAAGGTTTTTTTTTTTTCTTGCCTCGTTAGGACATGCTCTTGTTTACATACTAAAATATGGAGTTTATTTTATGAACTGGGTATCTTTTCTTCAGTTAAGAATGGGTTCTACAAGCTCAAAACCAGATACAAATGATGCCTTGCGCCTGTGCAAAGAGCGCAGGAGATTGATAAAGCAAGCAATTGAGTCAAGGTATAATCTTGCTGCAGCCCATGTTTCTTATATTAATTCCTTAAAAAACATTGGCATTGCTCTCAGGCGATTTGCTGAAGCAGAAACGTTGATAGAATCATCTTTATCAACAACCTCAGCTACTGAGCTTGACAAAACCCCATCACACTCCTCATACCCATCTCCCTCTCCCTCTCATATTGCAGAGGCTTCAGATTCACCTTTACACAATGAAAGCCCCATTTCACCAGTAATGGTGAATTTGAGTTATATGAGAACTGGGGGTGTTGTAAGTCCTGTTACTGTCACTATTAATTTAAATAACAGTACTACCGGTTTTGTTGAGGATGACTCATCAGGGTTTTCAATGCCAATGCCACCACCTCCACCTCCGCCTCCTTTTGGGTCTGGTGGTTCTTGGGATTATTTTGATCCTAGCGATAATTGCGAAAGTTTTAGGTTTATGAGAGGTAATGAGTTAGACATGGAGTTTGGTGACTTGAGAGGCTGGAATGAATTTCGGGGTGAAAGGTTTGGAATTGATCATAATTTGGTAGATGCTAAAGGGCAATGGGCTAATGCTGGTTCCAATGGAAATGGTCAAGTAAAAGGAACTTTAGAGCCTAGGTTAAAACAAATGGATTTAAAAACGTCTAGTAGTTCTGTGCCGCAAAGTGGTGGTTATGGTTTAGGAGTAGAAGGTAATGCGCATTCAATGAAATTGGTTGGAGTTGAAGGTTTAAACCTGGTAGATACCCAAGTGAGGCAGGCAGAAATGGCATCAAATGCTAATGGTTTGACTCTTAATCAGTTGAGTTTGAAGAGAGAGAAAGCAGTCGCCATGAAAGATTTATCTGCTGAAAGAGAAGATCCATCAGAATTCATTACACACAGAGCTAAGGATTTTCTTTCAAGCATAAAGGATATAGAACATCGGTTCCTTAGAGCCTCAGAATCTGGCAAGGAGGTTTCAAGGATGCTTGAATCTAACAACATAAGGGTAGGATTTTCTGAGGCACTAGGTAATTACTTTTGCTGATATCTCTGAGCTAATTTATAATCAGGTTATTCTTTTTTCCATGGCAATGCAATAGTATGCATGCATTTATTGGTGCAGTTTTTTTTTATTGCTAAGGTTTTATTTTAATTTTTCACAATAATTGTGATTTTCATAGGGAATTCATCTTCCTCAGCATTTCTGACAGCCTTTCAAGTTTGCTGCCGCAGAAAGAATGGACTTATTACTCACGGTAAGCTTTAGTTTCAAGCAAATTGAGCATTAGGTCAATGTTTCAAGCAAATTGAGCATTAGGTCAATTATTAAGTTGTTTAAGAAGAATTTGTAAGGTTAAGGTATCGGCACTTGTTTCACTGGCAGTAAACTGAGCCAAATGCTAGAAAAGTGTGATTTTTTTATTAGGTAAACTGCTTTTTCGGTTGTTTCTGGTTCACACAAATTAGAAATACATGATGCAACTGCATAGAAGTATGATGTTTCATTCATTCATGGCATTTACAACCATCTTTAACTCCAAGTGCATGCTTAGTCAACACTATTTCAACTTATAAACAATTATTTGATTGTCTAAATCTTCTTCTACAAGTCTGATGGGTGCAAATTTATGTCCTTTTTATGCCCCTTGTGTTCAACTTTGTAGAACCCGCAGAACATGTCACAAAGGTTATTACTTGGAAGAGGACAGCATCTTCAAGGTCATCTTCATCCAGAAATCCTCTTGCTACAGCAACAAGAGATGATGTCTCTGACAGTGGTAGTGATTTTGTTGAAGAGTTCTGCATGATTTCAGGGAGTCACTCCTCCACTCTGGATAGGCTGTATGCATGGGAAAGAAAACTATATGATGAAGTGAAGGTATTTTGTCAAATATGTATCAACATCATCATCTTTCTAGTTTTCTATGATCTAATGTTGCATAGTATGAACTGACTTCGGTTTCATTTCTCTCCTTGCTCATGACATGGACAAGTGTAACCAATGCTTAAAATACTCAATAAATAGCATATGCTTATCATATCAAAAATACTTGTATGAGCTAACCTATATTGTTTGAATTTATATCACATTTGTAATGTAGAACCAGAAAATAGCTTCTTGTGTCATAAATGTCTATCATCTGTGATACAAGTATAAAAAAACACAGGCTTAAGAATAGTGCTGAAAAGAAGGACAATTAGTTCCATCAATCATGGTAACACTAGTTGCTTAAACTTGTAACCTTACCCAAAAGTGCTATTGTGGGATAAGGATGCTTGGATATGTATAATATTTCAAATCCCATAAATGTTCTATGAATTTTATGGAAACGGTAGAGTCCGAGCTCTCATGTTAACATATGCATTAAATGAGATAAAGAGAGCTGCTTGAATACAATAAGGAATATAATTACTAAAATAAATGTGCTCCCTGCCTGCCTGTTCCCCTGCATTTTGCAATTCATTTTTTTCTTCTGTTTTCTACTCTTTCGTGCATCTTCACTTTTGACATGTCCGAATTCCCCACCCCATAACAACCTGTTGCTTGGTTAGTCTGTCCCAAGATCGGAAAATGCAGGAACAGAAATTGTTCATACTGGATATTTCTGAATTATCCAGTTTATGACACCCCGTTGAGTGCTCAGTACATCACAAGTTTTGACAATGTGGTAAATGTTAAAGACAGAAACTGTTCATTGCTAATTTATGTTAATTAGGTTCAGAGGTCAAGGTCATAAAATTTGATTTATATGATTATAGCTTTCTCTAATAGTTTGTCTTTTATAGTTTTATTGCAATAATTAAACAAAGTAGAATTTTCAGACATCATTTAGAAGTGTGACATAAAAACTTAGTGATCCTTACTGTACAATCTTCAATGCATGTCATGTTCCAAAGATTATTTGCAAGTCTTATCATCATTGTTGAGGACGACTATAGCCCACACAATGATTTCCTTCAGCACATGATTATGATGGGTTGAAGGGGATACCATACTGGATTTGTTACTTTCAAACATGTGCTGAAGGGATTATGTATATAGTACTCTCACTTATCAAATATGAGAGAAGTGAAGAGAGGAAATATCTCCAGTTTGCTCAGACACTAGCTCTGCCCTGGATATCAAGTTGACTTGTATGGTTATTATGTTAAGTGTCACCTATTTATATTGATGTTGCCATTAATTCATGTCCAGACTCACTTACAATCTATTCTTATTCCAGACTCACTTACAATCTATTCTTATTTAGGCCAGTGAATGTATCAGGAAGGAATATGATCGGAAGTGTGATCAGCTTAGGCACTTATTTGCCAAGGATCATAGTGCTCAAGTGGTTGACAAGACCCGGGCGGTTGTGAAGGATCTTCATTCAAGAGTAATAGTGGCGATTCATTCTGTTGATACTATCTCAAAGCGTATTGAGAAAATGAGAGATGAAGAGTTGCAGCCACAGCTTCTAGAGCTAATTCAAGGGTAATTATTCTGTACCTAAATAATTCACATCTTCTAATTGATCACCAACATTAAATTTATGACCAAGGAGCGCCCATATGCAGGCTGATCAGGATGTGGAAAGCCATGCTTGAATGCCATCATGCACAGTACATCACAATATCATTGGCATACCATTCTAGAAATACAACAGGAACTCCACAGGGAGACACACACAGGCAGATTATGGCTCAGCTTCTGGAGGAGATAGAGTGCTTTGGCTTGAGCTTTGCGAACTGGGTTAACAGTCATACATCCTACGTGGAAGCGCTAAATAGGTGGCTGCAAATCTGCATCCTGCAACCACAGGAACGTTCCAGGAATAGGAAACCATTTTCCCCTCGACGAGCCCTGGCCCCACCCATTTTTGTTCTTTGCCGTGATTGGTCAGCTGGCCTCAAAGCTTTGCCATCTGAGGAGCTTAGTAATTCCATCAAAGCCTTCTTATCTGATCTGTGCCATTTAATGGGGCAGCAAGTTGAGCAAATACATAAGAAGGACAAATTAGATGAGACAAACAATGGGGAATCAGAGAGCAAAGATGATGAGAAAAATGAACAGGCATCTTCAAACTTGTGCTGCATGCATGCTAGTTTGACAAAGGTTCTTGAAAGACTCAATAAATTTTCTGAGACTTCACTGAAAATGTATGAGGACATTAGACAGAAGAGTGAAGCGGCTCAAGTAGCATACTTGAATTTCAGGCCAATTAGATATTAAAGGTTATGTAAGTACAATATATAAGCATTTCCTTGTGTATAAAACATATCTAAGTTTGTGGCTGGGACTTGGAAACGAGAAATAGATACTTGTAAATGTCAAATTTATCATTTGAAGGTAGCATCAGAGAAGGATAGAACAGTTTTTAAGGCAGTAGTACTGTTGCAGGCAGTTGCTGCAGCATTGGAATGGTTTGTTATTTTGCTTCATATTACTGTTTCTTCTGAGAAGATGCAATGGCTTAACCTGCGGTGAATTCTTACCTCTTAGTTTATATTAGTCTATGGAAAAAGTTAACTATGACAAGAAAGGATTTGTTTTTTCCCCTGATGATGAATTGATAAGAATTTGTTCTCGGACATCTGTCAGGATATAATATTTTATCATTTGTCAGTGTGTAGTATCAACTTCACCATTAGCATTTTCAATTCGGAACCAAAATGGTTTTTTGTTCAGCAGCATTAACATGACAGCTTCCGTGGTTACAAATTTCTAGTGTCAATAGCCAGACAACAGCAGGGCAGCTATTGTCCGACCTGAAAAGGAGCCTCCTTTGTAAAACGAATCTGAAAATTTCCGGTCACAGCCTCATCTCCTTCTCATGTCTCTACTTTCTCTTAAATGAATAATTTAGTTGTTGTAAACAGCCATATATGACTGAAATAGTTTTAGGTGTTTATTTGTTTCCTTAATTGGAATACTAAGCATTTGTATCTATCTTTGTTTGAGGAATGAACGAGGAAGATTTTATATTTTGGAAAAAAAGAAAACCTTTGAACTAAGATTTTAAAGGTTCAATCATATGTTTTGTAAGTTCAACGTGTAATGTTTCTGCAGATATACCTTGCATCTATACTGCACAGATAAATACAACAACGAATCAAGAGTTTCTTTTAATTTCAGCATATTATTCTTCCCTTCCAAATGAGGGGTGGGCCACCCTGTTCTCCCCCAGTCGTGTATTGAACTTTTTTTTGTAACTTGTCTTCTGCTGTTCGTTGGCATTCTCTACAGATTTAGAATCCAACATATTGAGTGTACTGAGCATAAGCTTCAGATTTCATAGCAATTGGAGCTCGTGTAACATGATCCGGAAGATCAAATGCGTCAACAAGTTCCCTTGCAATATTTCTCACTTGGAAAGACAGATATTCTGCGAGCTTGTGGATAGCCTGCACAAGGTGAAAATTGCATTTAAAAAAAAAAAAAATACTTCCAAAATGTATTAGATATCATCAAATATTACTGACTGTTTCGCATCAAAGCAAGCGTGAAACTATTATATTCTCCTCACTTCAACTAGTATTTACAGCCTAGGGCACAGAAATGAGGGGCACAGATATCTTAACACTGGCATTCTCTTCAGAATCTGGGAATTGATTACCTTAGCTTTGTTTGGCGCGACATAATCAACATTCCGGTATGTTCCTATGTCATTCCAAATTCTATCTAATGCATACAGGTCGCAAACAAGTTTCAAGGCAGCTCGAGAACTCGCATCAGGACAACTGGTAGATAAAACAGGTGAAATTAGAAACTAATAACCACATAAAGACGACAAACAAATTTCTGAATCTGAGTTGAGGAGGTACTTCTGCACAGCTTCAATAAACTTTGCAAGGATCACAGATTCAATATGAGATTCTGCAAGTGTAAGAAGGTGATTTAAGCACCGGTTCCAAGCACCAAAGCTTCCAAGAGTTTTAGAATGCTTGCGGAGTCGCACAGCAACACTTTGAAGTAATCGAGATGTTCGGTACTGAAACATGGATGGTCAAACATTAAACAGAAACTGATTACACAGAAGCAAGACTTATATATCATAAAACCATTGTAGTACTCACTCTGAAGGCATCCAACTGGAATTTAGGATCTCTCAAGTGTTCTTCACCTTCCCATCTAGCAGTTACAGGATTTGGCTGAGACAAATATGTGTTCATGGATTCTTTCAAATAGTTCCATGTAACTGCCAGTGTCCCACCTTGGAACTTCTGCTGGTATTGCTTCAAGAGATCAGCTGACACCTGCATCAAGTATAATTAATGAAAAACAATGTTTATCAGTGGCAATATCCAAATGCTATCATGGATCTCTCATTTAGTCCAAATACAAGAAAGAATTCCCTTACAGAATTTTTGAAAAAGAACAACAAGGTCATTATACTTTTTTCGTACTTCTAAATGGCAAGTGTTGCTTTCAAATCAAACCAACAAAGTCCATATACAAATTGATCCAACCAAACAGCAATTTACAGTCTGCCAAGTGGAAAACTAAGATTTCATATATTGATACCCAGAGAACAAATATCATCTGAGATAAAAATAAGTACGCTGCCTTGGAATAAAAAAGAAGTGAAATTTTCATGTATCCAACTCAGAGTATCACGTATGATATGGTTAGGTCGGAGACCATGATAAGTTTTGAAGCACACGACAATTTCAAATCCAGCATAAGGTCAAGTACCTCAAGGTTCACTACTCCCTCAAAACTCAACTGACTAGCTTCTGGAGCAGAAGCGAAGACGGGTAAATGACTTGGCACACAATAGAGTCGTCACTATATTCAACATTGCAACTTCTTCCCTTTTCCTCCCTCTCAGAATAGAACACCAGAATTTGGCTATCCTTATGTTCTATGCAAAGAACAATCTAAAGGGTACACATTTTAAATTATCAAATGTGAATGTGATGAAATGCATTTTTACACTACCTGCTGTAGAAGCACAGTGTTGTCCCCCTCAAATGTCTGAAAAATGTCGTGATCATTTCTCAAGATGCCAAACCGGTTGACAGCAGCATACCCATGACCTCCACACGCTTCCCTGCAGACACTCAATGACTTTGCTGTATATGATGTCACATAGGCTTTAAGGCCAGCAGAAAGTGCATGGACGTCTCCAACTAATTCTTCATCATGAGTCTTTTTCATCTCAGAATACTTTTGCACCAAATGCAAAGTCGCAAAATGGAATGCATAAGTTGAAGCTAACATTGGCATGAGCTTGTGTTGTTGAGACTGATAATCAAGAATGCTAACTTCAGGCTGTTTGGGAGGACCAAACTGCTGGCGCAGCAAAGAATACCGGATGGCAATTGTTCCAGCAAGCTTTAGTACAGCAGCTGAAGAATATGCAAGTCCAACCCTTCCACCAACAAGTTCCCCCAGAGTAGCAGCAAACCGTTTATTTACAGTTGGAAGGCTGCTAGTGTACTTTCCATCCCGAGACACATCTCCAAATCGATTAAGAAGATTATCTCGAGGAATTCTTACGGAACTGAACCTCAGTGCTCCGTTATCTACCCCATTCAGGCCAACCTTGTGGCCACAATCTTGTATTTCAATTCCTGGAAGGGTCTGATGGGTCTTCATATCCCTTATTGGAACAATAAAGGCATGAACACCCATATCAGACATGCCCTTAGAATCATGAGTAGGCAACATCAGCTTGGCAAAAACAGTGGCAAACTTTCCATGAACTGCAGCATTGCCAATCCACCATTTGATGGCTCCATCATGAGGAGTATTTATTACAAATTCATCTGTAAGTGGATCAAATATGGCAATGGTTTGGAGACCTTGAACATTTGAACCTTTGAAGCATAAAAGTGAAAATTTTTCATATCAGTGTTTCGCACAAAGAAATTAGATCACCCTAGAGCTGCTTTGGAAAATAATAAATAAGCCAAAGAGATTCACAAATGTTCAGAAAGATAAGACAATAAAACACATATATGAAACAAACATCACACAAAGACGAATAAGAACTACAACCGCAAACTAGTAGGCTGTAGGCCCTTGACACTGTTTCAATGAACCCATGACACTTCTACAACTTGAAGAATCTTTTGGATACCTCACTTTAGATGTTCATATAGTTGAGTGCTTCCACAGGTAGCCTAATCTTGTCAACTCATATTTCAGTTCAACATCGAAATATTCATGACTTACATTCTTAATGAAGTTAGAAGTTGGATACATTTGTCAAGCATGTCTAATACACAAAAGTAGTAGAAAATCAAATGATATCCAATCTGATTCTGACATTAGAATGCACAAGTTATCAGGAAAATAGAGAATAATAGAGGAGCTTACCATGATGTAGCTCTGTCATAGCAAAACAACCTGGGTAGTCCAAGTTGTCAATACCATCAAAGTACTTATCCCTATGTTTTTTAGTCCCTAAGTTGATCACAGAACCTCCCCAAAGACTGCATGAGCAAAAGTAGAAGTTAGTATGACTTGAACGTTGAAATGTGATCAGCTGGCCAACTATGAAACATAATGCATTATAGAGTTTAAAGAGTAAAAATATTAAATGAAACTGATTTTCTATCTTATTATCATTTGAAAATAAGAAGTACAACAAGAAAGAAACAATTGTCAGCACAGTTACAGCTACGGATTTTAAAATTTCTGAAGCTCATGCAACCAACTTGAGAATAGCAAGTAAGACACTTGTCTCACACTCGATTACTTTTAATTGATCAGACCAAAACCTACCAAACCTATTGATACTAAAACTGTAATTGCATGCACTAGAAGGGGAGCCAAAGAAATTTGTTCTTCAAAGAAAAGAGAGAATCCAAGCTACCACAAACAATAAAGAGGATATAAACCCTCTGTTTCCTCAACTCCATCTTGCTCTTTTTAGAATTATTTTCTAATTCTACTTTGGTTAGTGGAGAAGCAAGTATTAATCAAGGATTTGAGCATCAGCTTAACCAGTTAAATCCCAACCATTTCGTTGTTGGCAGCATGGTATTCTTTAATTGGAATTGGGAGACAAATAAATTTTATGAGAAGTACAATAACAAAAAAAGACTGATTGCATTTGCACAGTAAAAACCAAAATTACAGCAAACCAAATACCGAATTTCAGAAATTTATACCTTGAGGGTGATAAAACAAATAAATAAACAAATGACTCTCTTCCACTCCAAACAAAAACAAAATAAGTGGTCCACTATTAGGTACATTCCATATTACCAAAAATAACGCAAAACACCAAATGAATTCATCAAAGGTAGATGCACATATCAAGCACGCAATTCTCCACAATCTCTGAATTCAAAAAAAAAAAAATCGAAAAACCAAAAGAACCAAAAATCAAGAAATAAAAAAAAAGAAAAACTCAAAATCCAAAGAATCATAGACTGACCTGTATTGTACGCCCATCTTGATCGCAAGAGACATATCAGTACACCCAACAGCTTCAAGAATAGCAAAATACATTTCAGGATCTTCAGAGATATACTTAAAAGGCCTAATTCCAGCCTCTTTAACTAAACCCTCCAACTGCCTCCAACACAGCTCTCTGTGTGCATCTTTAGATATCTCCACCGGAGTTTGCAGCTCGGGCCTTGAGTTATAGTACTCAAAAACCTTTTCTTGAATCTCTCTATGCTTCCCTCTCATGTACAAAGACAGTTTCTGGGTGTTCACCTCCAACTTCGTCCTTGCACATGGCATCAGACCCAGTTGGTCAGGATCATGTAAAGGCCGTGGGATCGGTGAGAGATGGAAGGATAGCCGTTGGATTCGACGAGAAACGATCTGGGTATCGTCGTTTGGATTTGAATTCGGATTTTTTGATTGCATTTTGACAACAAAGATTTGAGCTTTTTTTTTTTTTTTTTTTTCCTTCTCTTTCTTGATTGATAAAAAAATGAGGAACCAGAAGTGTGGAAAAGCTTCTCATCTTCTTCGCGTATAAGATACTTAAAAATGGCAAAATGACGTGGGATTGTTATGATTGCCACGTGTGACAAAGTCATTGGATAGGACCGTTAGCAGTTAATATTGGCGCGCCTTCCAACGTCGTTTGGATAATGCTCTGTATGACTTATTTTATTTTTTTGGATTAGATTGACCGAAACAATCTTTCCTGGATATACTTGTCAAGTTTTTTTTTTTATTTATTTTTAATCTTATACGATATTAAGGTCAAAAGGATAAATTGGTCCCTCAACCATACACAAAAGTTAACATTCGATCCTCCATCTTTTTTAATTTCAATTGAATTGTTTTAAAAAAATTAACTCAATCGACCTTTACACTAGGGGTGAGCACGGTTTGGGTAAATTCGGGGATTTAAAATCTTCGGAACCGTACCACATTTCGGAGATTTTAAAAATAAATCTCCAGTATCATTCCATATTTCGGGGGTACCGGTAACATTTCAAATTTCGGGACGGTTCGGTACGGAAATTCGGTTCTATTGGAACATATTGATATAGTATGATCCAAAACGGGAATTCGGAAAAATTATGTAACTGATAAATTTATATTTAATAATTTATAGTTTTGTGCTAAATGGTAATTAATTATATTTAATAATTTAAATTATATTTATTTAATATTAAATGAAATTATTTATGAGTTGATTTATGAATTATAATTATTTTATTAATGTTAAATAATTTATATTATATTTATTTAATATAAATTTTATTATTAA
>CATIWK010430841.1:0-11686 GCA_949634005.1 Mallotus japonicus
TTCCCAAAGGCTTACACTCAAACCCACTTGCTAAGAACAATCCTCTTAGCTTACAAGTATTTAAAACCCTAACCCAACTCACTCAATCTCTCTATTGAGCTATTGAATAAAGGAAATAAACACTCACCAACCCTTGCTCAAAAACACTCTTAAGATATATAGCAATAATAAGAATTAAAGATGAAAGCTTTTGTGGTTGAAGATTGGATTAAAGATTAATTGCTTAAGATTTGCTCTAAATGTGTTAGCTCAACTTCAATGAATATCTCCAGCTGAAAAATAAATTGTATTTATATCCTCATAGAAGAAAATAGATGTTAGAGGAGCATTTAATGCAAATAGAGCCGTTTAAACCACTAAATTCGAAGCAGGCCTGCACGTCGTCATGATCATAACAAATTTATCATGATCATAATTTTCTAGGCGCCAAAGTGAAATTTTGAATCTGCGCGCTTTCATGATCATAATAGTGGTAGTGACGATGGTCATGACAACATTCTGTAACAGTGTAACACTTTAGAGTTTGATCGTCATGATCATGATAAATGAGTCATGATCATAATTTTGGCTATCATAGTCATGATGAAACCGTTATGGTCATAATAAATTTGCAGTCCACTAGAGTCAAAGTGCTGACTTTCCAAAGCTTCGCTTGTGCAGTTATGATCATAATACTTTTGTCACTACTTGTGCCTCAACTGATTGTTGCAAACTTAATGACCCTGAATATAAATACTTAAACACACGGATTAAATATAATTTTACCTAATTACTTGTATCTATCAAAAATTTGACTATTTTAACCCTCAAGGTTCAACACTTTCCATTTTGGGAAGGGAGTGAGGTTTTTCTGATAGCCACCACTTTAGAGCAAAGAACAAGTATTAATTTTCTGTCAATTTTCAGATTATCAACTCTAGTTATTTAAATTCAATTTTTGATTGAGATTAGCAAATTTAAGAATAAAAATTTGCAGTTGTTCATTTGATTTGAGAAATAACTAAAAATGGATTTTCTTTTATCACTTCTCATTTACCATTTCTTTAAGAATATGTTGATGGTTTGGATTCTTTGTTTCTCGTTCTTATATTTCAATTAATATGTGTGGCTAATTTACTTAGTTAGGGTTTGAACATGACTCAACATGAAATTTAAATGGCTTAACCCTTGAAGCAATAGATATTTATTATTTGACTGTTATTGAGCTTAATGCTTTTATTGGATTGATCACTCAATGATTTGAATTAGAATAATAGGATTTAATTGAGAGATAGATTCTATTAAGATTTGAATATCAATCTACTAATTCATTGAATTAGTTGATAAACAGTTTAATGGGTACTATTGTATCAAGAATTCTAACTGAAATTGAATATGGTTGATTACCTAATTTAGTGAAAGCTAGATAATTGAGTAATTAGTGTATTCAATTAATTGTGGGATTGCTTGAGAAAGAATTTCATGTTTTTGATGATTCTTGCAAATTGAATGCATATCGTAATTGATAAAAGGATTTAACATGATCTTTATATAAGTTGAGCTAATGCATATTAAAATCAAATAAATTCTGTTAGTTTCTATTTTAATTAATAATTAGATAACAATTCAATTGTCTAAACAAATAATTAACCAAGAGTAATTTAGTATTTAATTTTTCAATTGTTGTGGGACGATCTTTATTATACTACTAGTCGAATTCGTCTACTTATGGATTTGCACATGAGTTATTTGGTTGTTGTTGGTGTTTTATGGTAGTTTTTTTTTCCTTTTTTTTATGTTGTTATTGTATGATTTATAGTTGCTGTCGATGGGAGTTATTGTCAAATTGTTGTTTATATATGAGAACAACCACCGTATTTTTAAAAAAAATTTAGTTGACTATGACTTTGAAAAAAAAGAGTCAATCATATTTAAAAAAAAAAAAGTATTTGTTTTGGTAATTTTTGGAAATTTTTCTTTTTTGTTTAAAGAGTAAATTTAAGCATATAGGATATTTGATTTTTAAATTTTTTTTACTATTTTAATATTATTATTTGAATAACTTAATTGAGGAACTAAGTGTTTTAAACTATTTGTTTGTGCTATATTTGAAATTTTTGGCTAAAATATTAAGGTCATTAAATGAATGGCCCAATTTGATTTAATTAGAATTTTGAAGCCCAAAAATAATTAAAAGCTCAACCCACAAGAGAGGAAGATTTTGGAGTTGGAATTGAAGAAGTAGCTTGGGGATGAAGACATTTGAAGCTTCTGGAAATTTGAAGAGTTAAAAGATGAAAAGTTAAGAGAGAACATTATGGAGGCAACATTACGAGCTTACAGACTAAGGTAGAAGGTTCTTGAGAGCTTGGGGATGAAGGTTGCGCATGGAGTTACGTGAATTTATTTCCCAGAACGGCAGAGACTCTTGAGCTGGAGAAATAAATTGAAGAATTAGCCTACAAGCAAGAATCTCTATAAAAAGCAAGGGAAGAGGACACATGTACATCATCTACAATCATCTACAGTCAATTATCATTAGCCAATCATTTTAACACTGTCATTTTCTTTAACTTGTTCATCTTTTGCTCTGTATTAAGCCTTAAAATTAATCCAATTTCTCTTAATATTTTTCAATAGTTTCTTTAATCTTCATTTTGCCTGAAATCCAAACAAATTGTGATAAAGAAGTTTGGAGATTCACGTTCTGTCTAAAAGAAGTCAGTATTTTTGAGGAATAAATTCCTCTAGCACGCTAAAAAATTCTCAAAATCAAAAAATTAGCCAACACTATTTTACTTTTACTAAAATGCTACTTAAAATAGATAATTACATCAATAGTGCTTAAAATATATTAAAAATTTAATAATTAAGTGTTTAATTTTTTTTTTGTGATAATATTGTGTTTGAATTGATTAATTATTTTCAAATATGATACAAATAATCGGTTTTCCAATTTTAAAAAATAAATGTTAAATTGTCAAATTTTAAATAGATTCTAATTATCTCTTAGTTAAAAGCGAGCAATTCAAAAAAAATCAAATAAATTTAGAATGTTTTAATCTTTTAATTTTACTATTGTTTATACTAGCTTAAATTTTTAGATCTAATCAAAATAGTGATTTATAAAAAATAACTAAACTCTTTTATATAAGTTTTAATTTTATCGTTTTAAAATGAATTAACATTTATATGTTATTCTTTATAATCTAGTGACTCAGATGATGAATATTGTAAAGTGAGGTCATGGGTTCGATCCCCCACTCCCCCATTGTCTTTCTAATTGTTCTAAAAAAGAAATTATATATTATATATCGATAATATGCTTCAAGCTAATAAAATATATTAGGCTGATCAGAAAAGTTCAAACCTATAAAAAAACTTAGATCGATTAAGGAGTTTCGACAAATGAGTCTAGACTAATTAAAGGAACCTCATTACTACTGGAGATTTATTATGATTAAGATATTCAAATTGATCAAAGGAAGTTCAAATGTAGTGAGAGAATGAGATTGATTAAAAAAATGTTACTTACAGAGGATTTTAGGCTGACGAGAGGATGAAACCTAAAAGATTTAGATTAAAGCAAAATTTATATTTATTATAGGATCCATGCCGATTAAATGGGTTCAAATCTAAAAAGTGATATAGATCAATTAAAGGAAACTTGTATACTAAACGATTGAAACCAATTAAGGAAAGTTTAAACATACTAAAATATCCAAACTGATTAAAAAAAAGTTAAACTTAATAAAAATATTGAGGCCAGTCAAAAGAAATTTATGTCCATAATCGATTAAGAAATTTAGATCTATCAAAAAATTCAAATTGGTTAATTAAAGTTGGCCCTACAAAATAATTCAGGGGTTCAAATCTACAATATAGATTAGAATATTTTAGATTCAACACCATTGAAGAGATACAAACTATAAAGAAAAGGTTTGATAGTGAAAGTAATTCATCAAGTGAAAAATAATAGTAGTACGGAAACGGAAACGGAAAACGTAGAAACGGATATGGCAAAATGACATTTTTTTATAAATATAGGAAACGGAAACGTGGAGAAACATGTAAATATTAAAAGTATAGAAGTATATAAATAAATATTGAAAATATATAAATATATATAGATTAAATTTTATTTATTCTATTAATTAATAGTATAATTATAGAAATTATGTTGTTTGATTAAGAAAAATATAAATTATTTTTTAATTTGTCTCATTTGTCTATTTATGAAAGTACAAAATAAATATATTTTTCAAGTTGGAAACGATTTTTCAAGTAGAAAACATGTTTTTTAATTTCTTATATTTGCAGAAACGGTTCCGAAATATTTCCGAGGAGTTTTTTAAAGTTTCTGATACGAAAACATTTTGAAAACGCATAAATGTCTATTGTGAGAAGTTTTCGCTTTGAACTTTTAGTAGAATTTTTGGGTTTAATGATTTTGTAGCTCAATATTTAATCTATACTAGTTATAAATCCACACGATACTCGGACTGTAAATTAAAATATATTTTAATATAATATTTGTTCCAAATTACCAACTATAAGACATCATGGCAAGTGAATAACAATAATTCACTAAATTATATATATCAATCATCAAAAAAATTTGATAAGTAGCAAAACATAGACCTAAATAGAAACTAGTAAACCAAAATCTCAATTTGATATGTGATAAAATAAAATTTATAAGTCAACAATGAGATGAATATATCTCTAATACTTCCATTATTGAGCTTTGGCAAATTGTGAACCTAATAGCCTTGATAACATGTAAAAAATACACAAACATAACAGTAATAACTCATGCATTGAAAAATTAACAACTATCAAAATAATTTAATTAGCTGGAGTTTTCAAGTATAAATTTGCAAATACAGAGGCAAAAGAAAAAGAAAAAAATCATCTTAATCTCCTTCGTTTACATCATTAGGATCATCCATAACCTAGTTTAGATTCAAGAGTTAAAAGTAGGTGATATATATATATATATATTTATTTATTAGCATAAATAAATTTATAGTATTTGATAACTCCGAATTGAATCTCTTACTATGTAACCTGCATTGACGAGAAGAACGAGTGAAGGGGTGAGGTTTCCTCCACAAACACTCTGAAGCCTAAGTCAGTGTTTGCGAGGAAAAAATAATAATAAAGTGAATAGAGTAGAATAATGAAGAATGTGGGATGATTGCTTGTATGATGAAGTGATGGAATGATGGCTTGATATAGAATTATGAAAATATAAAGATGAATGATATGAGATGTATATATAGAGAGGAATATACATAAACTTGAGAGGAATAAGACTTATTGGTCTTGTAAGACTTGGTCTCTTTGATGTGTAGGAATTGAGTTCTTTTCCTTATTGATGGAGAATTGTAGTCCTTATTAGAATAAATGATGAATACGGGATATCAGTGTTGTATATAAAATCAATATTCTATTTAATTGAATATTTTTAGATATAGATTATGAGATATTTATTAAATAAATATTAATTAAAAATCTACTTTAGTCGTGAATGAACTATTTAACTTTTAATAAGAAATCAACTATTTAACTTTTAATAAGGAATCAACTATATTATAATTTAGAATATGATTTTTAGGATGACAACATGCTTTTTAATAGTATTTTTATAGAAAAATATTGTAAACTTTAATAATTTAACACATTAGTTTTTGGGGATGAATTATGAATTATGAAAAGGACATCTATTAAATTTTAGATTTAATGACTTTGGACCTCAACATTATATATATATATATATATATATATATATATATATATATATATAAACTGTATATTTTGATAAATTTTATTAAAATTTAAATGTTATATATAATTAGTTTCAAAAAAAAATGTTATATATAATTATATAAAAATTGTATTTATCTATACATGACGCAAGCATTCTATTAATTTTTATTTTCTAAAAAGCACACAATTATTTAAAATAAAAATTATAAGAATTTTTTTTAGTATATATCATCGGTGTCAAGATTCCACTCGACTCTAATTAATCAGATTCGACCAGGATATGGCCATAAGAGCTACAAAAATCTCTCAACAGTTAATTTAACGTGATAACTCCCAATCAACATGCATCAAAACTTAGGGGGTGTATTCAATTACGACTTTTAAAGGCATTTATAGACTTTTTTAAGTGAATGACTTTTGTAGAGTTTATAGATTTTTTAATGACTTTTATAGACTTTACTTTGAAAGACTTTTATAGAGTTTATAAAATTGTTAATGAATTTTATAAACTTTATTTTAAAAGACTTTTTATGACTTTTATTGATTTTAATTTGCATATTTTGACCTAATAAATTAATTTTTATTATATAATAAAAATAAAATTTTTAAAATAATTATTAAGAGTGGATGTCTTTAATTATTTTTTTAAAAATAATTATGATATTTGTTTTATTAATTTTAAATAAAAAACAATATTAAAGAATTTTTCAGCTAATAGATTTTTGGCAAAACCGTATTTTTGGTCCCTTAACTTTTCGACTTTTTTTCATTGAGTCCCTATCTTTCAATTTGGGTCTATTTGGTTCTTATACTTTTATTTTTTTTCATTGAGTCCTTATACTTTTATTTTTTTATATATTGAATCCCTCCGAAAAAATTTCAGTTCCTGTATTTTAACATTATATCTAATTAAGTCATTGTAAAATATATAATTGACTCCCTATTTTTTTAAATTGTACTAAATAAATCCTCAAAATTTCCATTTTTTGCCAGTTAAATCCTTACTTTTGATTTAAAAAATTTAAAAATAAGGATTTGATTGACTAAAAATAAAAATTGTAAGGATTTAAATAGTATAATTTAAAAATATAGGATTCAATTATACATTTTGTAAGGACTAAATTGGATATAGTATTAAATATAGGAACTGAAAATTTAACGAAGGGATTCAATGTATAAAAAAAATAAAAGTATAAGGACTCAATGAAAAAAAAATATAGGGACCAAATAGACCCAAATTGAAAGATAGGGACTTAATAAAAAAAGTCAAAAAGTTGAGGGACCCAAAGTATGGTTTTTCCTAGATTTTTTTCATAATCCACCAAAAAAATATTTATCTAATATATATATATATATATTAAAAAACATGATAAACAAAAATAAAAAATATATAAAAAGTGAAATAAATTAAAATAGCAATAAGAAAATTATCTTGTGGCACTTCCATCTCTTATTAATAGATCATTATATTTGAAAGTCATTTAAAATCTTGAGGTAAGATAAATGACTTTTTTATGGTTGATATACATAGGAAAAATCATCAAAAGTCCATAAATTTTCATTGTTTACAAAAATTCATAACTTTTTGAATATGAGTTTTCTTTTATTAACTATTTAAAAATTTTAATTGAATACCTTTTAACTTTTAAAAATTGTTGAATGTTAGAATTTTTTAACTCATATAATATCAACCTTAAAGGGAATTCAATTAAGATTATTATTGTTCGAAAAAAAAAATTAAGATTATTATAGTCTTAATAGAGCGTGGAAAAAAAATTATGCATTTATCCCTTTTAAATTTAAGCAACGACGTAATCACCCCTTCTAAAAGAATTTTTTTTTTCAGTTGGGCAATCAGAAGAAAAAAATTAATATATATTTTTGTTCTGATTAATAAGATAATTTAGTTTATGCATTTACATAAAAATCGAAGTGAATTTCCCAGAAATTCAAATTGTAAAAAGTTGATGTTCAAAAAAAAAAAAAATTGTAAAAAGTTAAAAAAAAATTATTGTCATTAAAAAATAATAATTTAATTAGTATATTTTCAGGTCAAATTTGCAGCCCGCTTATTCTTAAACGAAATAACTCTGTAGATTCTCTCGCGCCTAAAAGCACAATCCTAAGTTATGACGTCATTCTCCAAAACCGAATCTACACCGTCGATTCGATGCTTATCCACGGTCAATATATAACATTTGCCTTTCACGCGGATCAATCTCTCACAAAAACCGAAGCGCGATCCGTTTCACAAGCCCTCACAGCATTTCCTCACCGTAGATTATCGCCTCATCCACAGTTGTCATTCAAAACCACGCTTGCACACGGATCGATCTTTTGAGCCGTCGATGAACATAAATCTAACGAACAAAATTACACGCCACTTTAACAGAATCGCCACAACTCCAAAAAGCACAATCCGTGGCACAACGCTAAAAATCACTGATAACCGTTGATTGAAAAATATAATCCAACGGCTCTAACCAATACCCGCCTATTGCCAAAACCCCCAATCCAGTCAATATAAAAGCCCCAAAAGACATGCGAACATCATCAAATCAAATTACAATCTGCAAATCAGAAAAATTTTCCCATTCAAAAACTTTCCGAGAAAATGTCAGGACGTGGAAAGGGAGGCAAGGGATTGGGAAAGGGAGGAGCCAAGAGGCACAGGAAGGTGCTGAGGGATAACATCCAAGGTATTACCAAGCCTGCTATTCGTCGTTTGGCTCGTAGAGGTGGTGTTAAGAGAATCAGTGGGTTGATCTATGAGGAGACTCGCGGAGTTCTCAAGATATTTCTTGAGAATGTGATCAGGGATGCTGTGACTTATACTGAGCACGCCAGGAGAAAGACCGTCACTGCCATGGATGTTGTTTATGCTCTCAAGAGGCAGGGAAGGACTCTCTACGGTTTTGGGGGTTAGATTTTTGTTATATTGTGATTGTTTGTTGTTGGGTATGTTAGGATTAGTGGGTATGGAATTGTAGATCTTGGCTTTAGATCTGTGGGTATTTTTAGGTATTGCCTTTGACATTTCTGTAATTGAAATTTTTATTTGAAGTAATAGAATTTCAGTTTCTCAGAAGAAGTTAGCTCCCGTTCTTGAATCATTTGTATTTTACTGTTTGGATAACTTTGTTATTTGATTCAATTTTATGGTTTATTTTGCTGAAAATGTTGAATTAATATTGTCATGCCTCTGGCTGTTGTTGGTTGAGGTTATTTAAATTGCCAATATTGTGCACTTAAGCTGTTTGCTGAAATGACCCACGTATTATGTTGTTTATTTGGTTTGTTAGTGGCATTGTCTCATTTGTTAGAATGATTGATTCTAATATTTGGAATGCCACAGGTGTGACTTCAATTTGTTTGTTGTGGATATTGTATTAGCACATTTTGGGATGAAATGCAGAAATCTGTCTACGGAACTGCATTTTGAATTACATCTATTTTGTCTATGACAACTTGTTTTGATAATTGTACTCTTAACTGGATTAAAAGAGGAGGGAACATGGCTGCTGATTGGGTAGCAAAAGCAGGCTCTAGCTAACACCCTTCCTCCAACTTGGGTCTGTAATATACCGCATGCTTTATTTTCTCTCCTATAATACAGTTTATATTAGCTTGACAAAAAAAAAAAAAAAGGTTGAAGTATGAATTTAATGGCCACTCATACATGCCCTAAGTATGAAACGCTTGATTAAATGGTTGAATGTATTGCATTGAATTTTGACAATTTCTGAAAAGCTATGAGCTGTATGCGTGGACCGGTAGGGGCTTCTATTGGGTGCATGATAAATTAGCGCCTGCCAATTTATTCGTGTCTGCACCAGAGAATCTCCGTTCCCACCCAATATGACTCTCCGCACTCCGCAGCCCTCGGACTCACTGAAAGGTTGCGGACTTGGTTCAACTGTCACCTGATATTTACTTTCGCACGGTCACGTGTTTACTAAGTTTTGCTCAAATTCAGATGGTTCTGGCATTGGACACATTACTGAGAAGTTTTCACAAATCCAACTTGTGCTCTTGAAGTTTCTGAATTAAGTAATCTACTGGAAATCTCTTCTTAGCCGTACCAAAATTAGAAAATTTTTTATGTCAGTGTTGATTATAGGCAAAGACATTTTTGGCCCGCTATTACAATCCCACTAGGAAGTCGGTTCGAGTCGGCGAAGGATCCAAATGTCCATAGTGGATTGACGCCAAAATAACCAAAAATTAAAAACTTTATAAAAAATTAACGTTAAAATAGAATTAAAATATAACAATATTTACAATAAATGTTTTGATATTATAATTGATATAATTACCCCTGCTTGTAGAAATAAATGTTATAATTAATATAACCTACCTTTTATCCTTTTTTTTTTACAAAAATAACAATTCTATTTGGAAAGTTTTGATATATTATTATTTGTTAAAAAAAAAAAGCCTATTTTAGTAGATATATATATATATATATATATTAAATATTAAGCTCTAGAATCATTAAGTTCGAAGTTTAACTAGTGTTTTTTTTCATAGTTCATTACTCACCCCTAAAAATTTATGTGTTAATGTAGACACCCGGTTCGGTCGGCTCGCGATAGGGGACGGACTGTGGATTTTCAGTTCGGCCGGCCAGCAACAAAACCTGATGATGAGAACGAGATTTGAATGCAAGAAAGAGGCCTGAAACTCTTTAAAAGTGGACTTAGGAAGCCCAACCTGTCCAGGCTCAGACCAGCACCCTGACCCATTTTGGCCCATTGCTAGCCTAGGCCAAGGAGGCGACCGCCTCCTTGCCAAGTGACGATCGCCTCCTTGAGGAGGCGATTGCCACTTCGGCAACCACTTGCATGCTGCATTAAATGCAGCATGCAAATAGCAGAAATGGTGGGCTCACACCTCACCCTCTGCTCCAGCATGCAAAATTTCAGTTTTTGAGAGAAAATGAATGGATTAGAAGGGACTTAGGGAAAAGAAAAAGGTTTGGAGGTGATGGGAGGGGTTAGGTGACCTTGGGGGATTAAAAAGGGGAGAGGGGAGAGAGGAGAGAGAAAAAAAAACAAAAAAAATTAGCAAAAAAGAGAAGAAGAAAACAGAGAGGAGAGCTCTGAAAGGAAGAAGAAAAAACGTTTAGAGAAGAACAAGTTTAGAGAGTCCATTTCTTAAGGAGGAAGAAGACTCTTTCTTGCACGTGAGTGTAGATCAGGCTCACCAATCAATCTTTGAGGGCAAACTACTTTGGAAAAGCTCCTATTTCAGTAACTACTCTTACTTGTTCTTCTTGTTCTAGATTTTCAAGTTGTGTTTGCTTATTTCTTTAGTTTCTTATTGATTTATGCTTTGAATGTAGATTTTATGTGAAATGCCATGATTTTGATATGATACATTAAAGTCTTAAAGTAGTATTAGGCTCTAGATTCATGTATGCATGGTTTGCTTAGTGTAGAAGTGAGTTTTGTAGATTTGAAGGTTTAGACCGCCAGTTAATAAGGAGGCGGTCGCCTCTTGGTTAGCAGGCGATCGCCACTTGGCCAGGAGGCCAGGTGGCAATCGTCACTTCAACAGGGCGAATCATGCCCTATTTCTCTTTCTGTATAACTTTTGTGTATTTCTCATTTATAATTCATGTTGTTGCTATTCAATGTATAGTTACATTAATTTTGCATTATCTTAGTAAAAATACCATGTTTGCTTATATATTTGCCTATATTTGAATTTGAGCTAATCAACTAAATTCTCGACCTGTGGGAAAGGGTGAATATCTCTTTTGTAGGAATTCTTAAGAGTGGTTGTAAACCACTAAGTGTATATTTGTATTAATTAGTTCTTGAGAGGCTTTGAAGGCGGTTTATTTCCGTATATTATCCGTATATAATCGTTTATTGTCAGTTTATTTGTTGTTTATTTGAGGCAAAGTTGTTGTAATCCCTAATCCTCCTCC
>CATIWK010430959.1:0-12559 GCA_949634005.1 Mallotus japonicus
AAAAAAAAATTATAAGAGCAAAGTGAAATTTGACACATACCACAATGCATTATTAACATCACAACTTGCAATATACTAACAAAAAAGGGTAAAGTTTAATAAAATAATTTGTATTATTTGATGCGTAGTATTATTTAATTTTCATCGAAGGTAGAAGAGAATTTTTCATTAATTAAGTTTGGGTTGGGTCCAACATTAATTTATATTGGTAACTATTTCTAATTGGGGAAAGAGGGAGAGAGAGAGGGAGTATTGATGGATGAATGTACTTACTTGTCTCTAATAATTGCGATGCTTTATTGAGTTCCGTGCCACAAACTGTCCATTCATTCCACGCCTTCATCACACTCACTAATTTGTTGTTTTTTCCGCTTTATTTTCTTCTTTATACTATCTTCTTGCATTCCCTTTTCCATGAATCTCATTCATTCACATGCTCTTTCCTTTCTTAAATTTACGGAATTGCCACAGCACCAGCCTAAATTATTCTACTATATAATTTATTATGATAATCATATATTGATATTTCAAATTACTAAACTATTTTCAAAATAAATTGCAATAAAAAATAATTTTAGCCCAAATTGTCTAAATTTATTATTTTTATATTTTAATATTATCAATATTTTATATGAACTCCAATTATTTTAAAATTTAAATAAAAAAACTCTATAAAAAGAACAAAACTTATATAAGGTTTGAATTCAAAATTTTATTAGTAGAAATCTAAACTATTTATCATTTGCAATTATAAAAAACTTACTTCTTTAATCTCAAATTGTATGATAGGATAAGTTCTTATACCTAGTGTATTATTTTATTTTTTAAAAGAAAATATATATCAATCATTTTAGTTTAATATTGCCATTACAGTTGATATGAAGTGAAAATTAACAATTTTAATAAAAAAAAAATACTGCATATAGACAAAACTAATTAGTCTTGAGAAAAATTTATATATAATGAAATCATATAATCAAACATTCATTCATCTAAAAATAACCATTAATTTTTTATGAGTAGTCAAAAAATATGGACATTTAAGTGTAGAGAGTAAGATTCAAACTTTTGTCCACTTATTCACCCCCTTAAATGAAAAATTAAACCACTTTAACCAGCTAAAAAAATAATCATTAATCATGTCATGTAATAATCCATCATACACCGACTACAAAGAGATATTCATTTATAATAAAATTCATTATATATTTTGTTGATTAAAGCTTGAATTATTATCATAGAAATAATTTTCAGAAATTTTTTGTCACATGTAATGCAAAATATAATTGCATAAAAATATGTGGCATATGATATTATAATATTATCCAAGAACATAACTACACGAAAATAATAATAAAACTAACAATAATAATAATAAAAGCAATAGCTGTTGCAGCCCTGTAACGTCCAGAAGGGTACTAAAGTTCGAAATTTCGAATGATCCTGCAATCCTGCAGGTGTGAGATATTATTATTATTATTATTATCTTCATCATCATTTTTTTATTTAATGTTTTTGATATTTAGAAACTGTAGGAAATTCTAACTATCTCGGAGTTAATACCGAAATGCCTCATAAAAGAGGATAAAACTCTTTAAATATTTATTTCTCTATAAATTTAAAATTTTATTTAATAAAATTCAAACTTACAAACAATAACATTATAGATATTAATGCAATATAAAAATTAAATATTTTGAATACTTATAAAAAGATTTAAGTATTTTTTTAAATATAACAATTTAAAAATTAATTTAATAAAACAACTAAAACAATTTAGTTTTGATAAAAATTAATTTTATAAATATATAGGTGTAATACAATAGAAATAACCATCATCTTATTAATTTTCAAAAAAAAAAGAAGTAGCGCTAAACCATTTCTTCACCAACTAAATGCAAATTAATATCATAAAATTATAAATTTTAAAATTTTTGAATTCTCAGAATGTTTTTCTGAAAAAACATTGAAGTATAAATAAATCATAAAGTAACGTTCAAAAAAGAAAACAAAAAGCAAAGGAGAGTGATGGAGGTAGCAGTGATATGAGAGACCAACAGAAAGCTTTCTTCTTTAAAAAGAAGAGAAAGAAACAAAGAATTTTTTTTTTTTTCTGGGTTGTCTTTGGTTTTGTTTCTGCTAGTAAATGATCAACAATGGAAGGCTATTAACGTAAATTGGTTGCATCAACTGTTTGAGATTGATTATTAGTTTGGTGAAAGAACAGACAAAACCAAAAAGAAGAACAAGAAGAAGAAGAGAAATGGTGTCTGAGAACTCTCTCTATTCTTCTAAACGCCCTCCTACACCCAAGTTCTCCAACCCCTTCACCACTCGGTATATTTCTAAAATACATATATGATAGTTTTTGTTATAATCATATATAATGTTGGCCATGTTGATGATTTTCTTGATAAAGGGTGATTTGGCTGCTTGTTTTTGCTGTTTATGTTTCTTGTGTATAACATGAAGATCTACCTGCTTTAATGTGTTGCTTTAATGTGTTCAATTATATATATTCCAAACCTTGTCCTGTGTTGTTGGAGTCATTCTTCTAAAGTGGACTATTATTTCTTGTTAATTAATAATCAGTTTATGTTTCTAATTACACTGTTTTAGGGAATGTTTCTGCTTGTCCATTTAGAGAGTGTATGTATATATATTTGTTGTAAACCAATGGAAGGTTTCTGTTCGTCTTTTCCTGCTTATGGATGCTGGAATTGCTTGCTTCAGTTCAGTATTATATTCTTGTCTTTGTTAATTGGTGCTTTAATTTATATTAGTTCTATTAAAAAGACCCAGATCTCAATTTTTTTTTATTTGCTAGGATTCAGGGATGTTCTTGAACTCTAAGTCTCTGTCAATATGCTTGCCCTTTTTTGTGTTGAAAATGCTTCTGATAGATTTATTTCTTCCATTTAGTATATTTTCTGATGTTGCTGGGGACATTACAATTGTTGTGGATGGAGAATCATTTCTGCTGCATAAGGTAAGGCCTTTTTCTTTCAATCCAAACATTTGTTATGCAATCAATTTCTTTTTCAGAGCATATATCAGCTGCAGATTTTTGTGTCATACAAAAAGATTTATCAGCTAAATCAAGTGTTTCTTTCTTGCTCACCTTCAGTTTCCCCTTGTTTCGCGGAGCGGAAAGATTCGGAAAATGGTTGCAGAAGCAAAGGACTCGAAAGCTTCGAAACTGGAGCTTCACAATTTACCTGGTGGGGCTCATACATTTGAGCTTGCTATGAAGTTCTGCTATGGCATGAACTTTGAGATCACAACTGCAAATGTCGCCCACCTGCGTTGCACTGCAGAGTACTTGGAAATGACAGAAGACTACATAGAAGAAAACCTCGTTGAACGTTCAGAGATTTATCTGAATGAGGTTGTGGTTCAAAGTCTTGAAAAATCTATAGAAGTGCTATCAACTTGTGAGACGTTACCTCCAATAGTAGAGGAGGTAGGAATTCCAAATAGATGTATTGAGGCCATTGCCATCAATGCTTGCAAGGAGCAGTTAGTATCTGGTTTGTCTCACCTAGAATGCGATGGTGAATCTACAGAACTTAAGAGTGGTTGTATTGAGTGGTGGGTTGAAGATCTTTCAGTACTAAAGATTGATTACTATCAGAGAGTTATATTTGCAATGGGAAGATTAGGTGTTCGATCGGATAGTATTGTTGCCTCTTTAATGCACTATGCTCAGGCATCGTTGAAGGGCATTGGTAAATGCCAAATTTGGCATCCAGCAAAGATGAAACCAAGTCCAAGCATGGTGGAAAATGATCAGAGCATTATCTTAGAAATTCTTGTTAGTCTTCTGCCATCAGAAAAGAACTCTTCTATTCCACTGAGCTTTCTCTTTGGGATGTTAAGGATGGCAATTATGCTAGATGCATCCATTGCTTGCAGACTTGAGCTTGAAAGGAGAATCGCTTTTCGTCTAGAAATGGTTTCACTTGATGATCTTCTTATTCCATCTGTTCGAAGTGGGGATCCATTATTTGATGTTGACACTGTCCACCGGATACTTGTCAATTTCCTACAGAAGGTTGAAGATGAGGAAAATGAAGAATGCGGATATGAATCTGAAGGCCTCGGATCTCCCGGCCACGGTTCCTTGTTGAAAGTAGGAAGGCTTATTGATGCATATTTAGCTGAAATTGCACCTGATCCATATCTGAGTCTGCAGAAATTCATTGCTGTCATTGAGATACTGCCTGATTATGCTCGAGTGATTGATGATGGGCTCTATAGAGCAATTGACATATACTTGAAGGTATAAGTTCTGCATTGTTTGACAAATGAGTTGTTGGCCTTTTTCTTGCTCATCTATTTTTTTAAAAACTTAAGCTGCTATTCTTTACTTCATTGTGCAGGCTCATTCTATGTTATCAGAGCACGAGTGTAAGAAGCTGTGCAAGTTTATAGACTGCCAAAAGCTATCACAAGATGCATGCAATCACGCTGCACAGAATGAACGCCTTCCAGTGCAAATGGCAGTTCGAGTTCTTTATTTTGAGCAAATCAGGTTGAAGAATGCCCTGTCGGGAAGTTCTGGAGATGGGTTTCTATCACAAAGAATAAGCAGTGGCGTGCCAAGTGCAGCCATGTCTCCTCGAGACAATTATGCTTCTTTACGGAGGGAAAACAGAGAACTTAAGCTTGAGATATCAAGAATGAGAGTAAGGTTAAGCGAGCTGGAGAAAGAGCAGCTGTACATGAAACAAGGGATGATGGATAAGTCAGGAAATGGAAAGACTTTCTTCACCTCAATCTCTAAAGGGATTGGAAGGATTGGAATTTTCAGCAGTCCAGCAGGAGGGAGGCGGCAAAAGTCAGGTCGAAAATCTCGTGGACCCGAAGGAAAAAATGGTAGGAGTAGGAGGCATTCTGTGTCTTAGCTTAGTAGATCAAATTCCAACCAAGGAATCATGCAAGTTCCTTAGTGTATATGAATCTGCAATTTTGAAGAAATGTAAGATTTTATTTGCTTAGAGCAATATTAAGTGCAGGGCTGATTGTTTTAGTTATCAGGGAACTAATCACAGGTCAGCATCTTCTCAGGCAGAAAATTGACAAAGATGGAAGTCCATCAGGAGGCTCCAAAAAGAGTCAGGAATGTTGCAAGCAGTTCATCAAGATTTCTAATTTAACCACCATTAATCAAGTCAATTAGTCTGCTAACTCTAAACTTAAATCTTACATATTAAATTCGCTTTGAAAATAAAATCAAAATAGAATAATAAACTTGTTTAAGCGAATAAGGTAGTCATTAACAAATGAGAAGGATTGCTCCCCGTTGTATAGCAATCTTGTCTTGGAAATAATAATAATAAAAACTTGGGAAATTCTTTTTTTTTTCTATAACATTTGATGCCTCCAGTATTTAGTAATCACACAAACCTCGATTATTTGAGAGTAGAACCCTGTAGACTTTTACCAGCATCTATCTTTAAGAGAATTCAAACTCTTTGACATTTAAACTAATAAATTTTTTTTTTTTTTTGCCAATTAAACTAATAAATATTAAGTAAAGAAACTTGGAAACTTTGAATGTCTTAATAGTAAGTTCATTATTTGACATGTTTGATTTATTGACTTAAACAATGAAAGGTTTATCACAAGAAGAACGCAGCCACAGAAGTCTCCTGATTATTTTCAGACACCAAATTGCGACTAGTATTCCTCCGAATTCAGGGAACAAAATACATTGGATTTGGAAGCTTAAAAGTTCTGTTGCCTGTAAATTCTCCTTGTAGATCACTCCATTGGTCGCCCACATTCCCCCATATTCTGTACCCTTCCTCTACTAGTTGCCTTCTAACATTAGACTTGTATGCGGTGGCTCTTTGTCCTTTGTTCGCTGCAGTCCTATAAAGTAAGAGAAAAGAAAAAATTAAATAATATAAAATTGTTACAGCACACATTCTAGCTCAATGCAGCAACACATGGGAAAGACCGCAACAGAAAGTCTTAACATCCCTGTCGCAACCTATTTAAGCTTGTAGAATGTAGATTGCCATGGATTCTACGGTAGGTTAAAGGTTGATTTTTGATGAGTTGAAAAGTTAAATTAATAAAAATTAATTATTTAATTAAAGTGATAAAATTAAAATCTAATAGTACATGGATAAATTTTAATTGGTTTGATATTATTGATTTGATTTTTCAACTCATAAAAAAAATTAAGACAATTATAAAATTTCTGGGAGGGAGCATTTGGTCAAAAAATAAATAAATATAAATAGTAATTACTCTTTAAGGATATGTTGAGATGTAAAAATTGAAATCTATTACTGCTAATTTATAAAATTAATTTCGATCTGATTTAAAAAATTATTTTTTATTCTTCCATTAATATTTAAATCATTCAACTTTCATATCAATAGAAAAAGATTCCATTTCAATCTTGTCCAGTTCCAACACAATATGTAAGGTTTAAATTAATGTAAAATTTATTTTAAAATTTTGATTATAATTACCAAAGTCGGAGCTAGTACCCATAGAATCAAGACTTGCTACTATCCTATCACCATAAAGCCCTCGCTTAGGTTAGGTGGATGAAATGGCAAAGGGGTGTCTTATATTATCTAGTAGGATTGTAAACATGTTTCGTTTTGTTTGGTCCATGAAAGACTTATTTCACATCATGTTTACTATTTAGTAGCGTATCATTCACATAGAACAATGATGTCCAAAAAGGTTTTTTGATAAATAGATAAATTTTTATTTTTTTTCTAATAATAATAATAATAATTATAAACCATCTAACTTTTATGAGAATCCTAACTTGTCATACTATTAAAAAAAATTAACGAGAATTCTAACAAGTGACATTGTTAAAAAAAAAAGTATTTTGTATTAATTGAAGAAAATTAGCAAAGTTAATTAATTACCTATTGGGATTATTATTGTTAATTTCCTGCTAACAAACAGTACTTCAAGATGAAATGTTAATAGCATATAGCATTGCATTACAAGTTTATTTATTTATTTTTTTTTTGAACTAAACATTACAAGTTAATTCACTTACCTCAAAATGAGTCTTTCGTAGCCCATAAAACCTTGAATAAGCAGATTATCAGTAGTCACCTGGCCCAGAGTTTCTTGGTCTCTGCCAGTTACTAGGAATACCTTAAACCCACTGTCAACCAGCTGCCTAAACAATTCAAGTATAGCAGGAATAGCTGGACACCCTCCCTTCAATGCCCATGCCTTGAAACCAGCTGGGTCATATGGGTCACACCTACAAATACACAGCACACAAGATTTGGGCAAGCAGGCATGAACACCGGAGGTGAATACTTAAAAAATTATAATGTTGTATTTAGTTAAAATAAAAAGAGAATCTTGTCCACAGTTAGAATATTTCATATAACAATTAAATAATTGAGATATATTTATTAATTAATTATTGTCTGTGAAGACTTGATCCAGTCAAATTTTTTGAATAAGTCAATTCTTTACGAGACATCTGAAGAGATTCAGGTTCGAGTTCGAGTTCTCTCTTCATCTTAAAAAAAATTGAGTATATGTCTATTGTCCAATAAAAAATATAGTATCTAAGCAATTATGAAGAGAAAAGAGAATTTAGCGTACCCGTATCGTTTTCCTTTATAGTAGAAGACATTGGAGATGCAAGTATCATCAACATCAAGAATCCATGCATCCATGCCATCACTGGATCGAACAATCCCACTAACATAACTCAGGATTTGGTCTACAATGAACTCAAGGTCCCTATCATACTGACCTCCAATCATGTAAGTTTCAATATAGTGCAAGCATTGAGCAGGAACCGTCCGCCACCCATGCACATTGTTGGCCTCCACAGCCAACCTCCAGCTGAGGCAATAGCTATAAGAACCTTCAACAGCTGGTGGCAAGTTTGCTCTTGAACAAGGCTTGGTAAGCCCAGTTGCCTTGGAGAAGATTGCTAAGAAGAGAAGTAGAAATAGCTCATGCAAGCGTTGCGCCATTGCCTTAAACATTCTCAGAAGAATGCAAATTTACAAGCACAAAAATGTTGTTAGTTCAAAGAACTTCAGAGATGAAGAAATGAAACTAATTAAAGAGGAGATAATTGGCAAAAGTAATTTTATGTGTATAATTTAAGAAAAGGTTGTAGCAAGTAGAGGACAGGTCTTCTAGTCTACTTGTCTTTCTTGTGGAATTTTTTTGTATTTAGATAGCCATTATGGCAATATATATATGCTTTATAGTGATAGATGATGACAAGTCGAGCTGGCTTGCTTTAACCAAAACACACGCAATCAGAGGATTTTTTTTTTTCCCTCTAAACACCCCATCTATGTTGAATTCTGACTAATTCGATAGATCTGTAATAGCAGTAAAAAATTTTTAATGTCTAGTTTAGTGTGATCATATGTACCATAACTAAAATTCAAGATGTCATTTTAACTAAAAACAGTTCCTTATCATATCTCAACGGTTGTTGATGGATTTTTTTTTTTTTTGCCATTCAAGGTATTTTTCACATGTATGAATATAAGACTAAATATAGTTACTTGTTTTAAAAAATGATTTAATAAAAATTTAAATATAAAATTTTTTGTTATAAAATATTTTTACATAAAAATTTAGCAAATTTATTTTTTTATTGTTTTTTTTTTCATCAATCATGTGTGTGACTTTTGCCAGCCAGGTCACCTCCACAGCTTACTTTTTTTTTTTTTAACCTGCTTTTGATTAGCGGCAGAGAACATGATATTACAAGTCAAGTTTTGCATATACCACAATGGAAGAAAATTTCCATTATATAGTGTATGGTCCTAAGATTTCAGCTCGAATAGTCGAAATGAACTAAGAATTAGTTACAAATTTTTAAATTTGTACTTCGACACTAATATTGATAATTAATTAATTAAAAAGTGGGGGGATTTTTATCCACATAAGGTGTATTACTCTTAGGATAGAATATGTACCAAATTATTTAAGTGATTTGTATTTACTATTATAAATTTTATTTTTGGATATAATATATATAGCGTAGGTATAAATTTTTTTTAAAAAAATTGTTAAATATTTGACCTGACAAGTCAATTTTGGAGGGAACAAAAGATTCATGAGAATTTTATTAGTAGGAAAGAAATTGGATGATCGTAATGAAGAGGCAAAGAGGATGACAAGAGATAATATTTTCGAGTTCTTGAGGAAATTTCCTAGAAATTAATGAACCGTGAAGCAATACAATGTTGTTGGACCCCTTTGTTTTATATAGTATCCTCACTTGACTCCATTTCAAAAATAAGTTTTTTATTTATTGAACATTCCATAAACCCAAATTTATAAGTTATATATATATATATACACACACTAACGATAATTCTTTTATCTCAATTACTGATATTTAAAATTTATTAAATTCTAATTAATTCAATTCAACTCAAATATTATCAAAAGACAATAAAAATCTTCTAAAACTAATTTAATGCGATTATATTCTTTACAACTAGAATTTGAAACGTCGTTTTAATAAAAATAATTCCTTACCAGGTAATCCAGCAATTTAATTTGATTTTTCTTTCAGAATGTTAGGTTCATATGATTTTTCTTACAGAATGTTAGGTTTTTGACTTAAATTGTGAAGAATTCAAATTGAATTTGAATTAGGAAAAATTAATCCTTCGGAAAGAAATTAATTTTAGAGTTATTCTAAAACTTTCAAAATAAATTTACTTAGGATTAAAGTTTTAGAGGTTTATTCTAAGATGCCAAAAAGAACAAGACAACTTGATGTTTGCAAATTTGAGTGGTAGTAGTCAAAAAGCCAAAAATAGAAGACAACTTAGGATTTGCAAGTTAGTGGCAATTATGTTTTGACATGGAAATAGCATCAATAGGTTTAATGTGGGAATAACATCAAGAGACTTTATGGAAATAACATAAGTCGCTAGGCTTGGGGTTTTGGGCTTTGGGAAACACTTGAATGAGTTCTTGTATTTTTCTCTAAATTTTTTAGAAAATACTTCTTTAAGAGTTTTTAGAGGTAGGGAGGAGTATATATTTTTCTAGTTTATATAATTGGGTGATACAAAATTATGGGTTTGAGTTTTAATCAACTCAAAGGGAGTGACAATTTCTTGTATTGATATTTTATTTTATATAGTAAAAAATTGATATTTCTTTGTGGGGTAAACAGTTAAATATCGAACCACATAAACAATTTTATTTTGACTTCTATAAATAAGCAATACAAAACACAAAAAAAAACACATACTATATAAATTTAAGGCAAATTAGAAGTTGATGAGAATAGTTTCTAAGTTAATATACAAATAAGCAAAGAACAAAAGGAAATGGATGTCAGAAAGTAAAGAATAACAGCAATTGATAATATTATTGAGATAAAGAAAAAATTAATACTTGCCTTGCCTTCGCTATAAAGTATAAAGTAGAAAGTATATATACCAATAAACTTTATTGTAATACTAAATTCACCATTAAAATCGCAAAATTTTAAGTTTCAATTTTTAGTGAAAATTCAAAAGAAATTGTGAAATTTGTGGAAAATTAACACATTTTCAAATTTTAAAAATATAGAATTTGGAAAAAAAAAATTAAGTGGAATGAAGAGTGCCAATTTTTATGTAATTAATTTATTAACTATACACGTGCAAAGTGCTCAAGATGACCGGTTCAGCATTGCCGTGAGTTGACGAATGTTGAATAGTTGACATAGCCCCTCTTTTCAATTTTAAATTAAATTATTCATGGATGTAAATTAATATACATATAGAAAGATAGATAGATACAAACAACATCTCGTACATTAATAAAACTCTTTAAATAATTATTTTGTCATGCATACTCGATTTTTTTCTTATGACTTATAGGTATTGATCAAAACTATAGAATTTTCAAAATTTGATCTTGTATGTAAATGTATCAATTAAAATTGTTATTAACTCAGAAAATATATGTTTATATATACATGGCTCATTGACTTAGCTATGAAAACAGATTTAAGACCTAAACAAAAAAGATAAGAGAGAAAGTTACCTAATTGGTAGGATTACTGCAGGTATTTTACAGCAAGCAAAACCCAATTGGGACAGGTATTTTATAGCTGCAGGGGAAGTGACCCTAACTAGAATTCGAAGTGCCCTTTTAAAGAGAAGAAGGGAAAGAGCAAAGGGCAGGTGGTTGTGGCGTCAGAAGGCAGAATTTTTATAGGGGTTGGAACTGGAAGGTGAAGCAAAGGAGTGATCAAGTGGCATCAAGAGCTAAATCCAAAAGTGGGAAAGGAGTCAGAGCCCATCAACCATCAAACATTTTTTTGATTAATTTCTACATGTATCATCTATATGCATAATGCATCTTCTCTTAGCTCATAATATTATTTATTGTAGTTTATACAATATAGTTATGGCACTTCAACAATCAACCGACCATTCCACCTTTATCCAATCTTTAATTAATTACCTCTCTTTAAATCCATGATCTTATGGAATCTAAACTCCTCCAATCAATTAATTGATAATTAGATCAATTCCTACCATTGGTACATATCACTTGAGTACTCTTTCATTAAGAAAAAATTATTATTATCATAAACTTTGATTATGTATATAAATATACACACATAATATTCAAGTCAGCAATACTAATGATCAAAATATAATGGGACAACTAATTTCATTTAGGATCGAATCTTTCTGCTTTTTTATAATAGTGGCCAAAAAAAGTCAGCAATAATATTTAAGATATGAATTTTAGTTTTATATTTTTTACCCGTTTAATTGGATTTGATAAAATAAAATAATTTGACGGGACAGTGTTATAATAATAATAATAATAATATCAGTAAAAAGGAGCAAAAGGAATATTACTGACTTGATTTATTTTTTATTTATAAGACTGGCATATAATTTAAGTATTATAAATTATGCAATATGAGCATTTTTTATTTTTAAAATTAAATAAATTTAATTTCACATAATAACAATGGTTAGATCATTTTATAAATTTTTTAAAAAATAACATTATATTATTTTTTTCACTAGCAAAAGCATTATTATGTCATATATATATTTAGTCGGAGTTTATGAAATTAACTGGCTGGCTAATTTCGTTTTCCAAATACTGCACCTGGCAAATAAGATATTGGTCAATTAAGAGCACAATTAAACTGGTTGAAGTGGTTTAATTTTTCATCATAAAAAAGAGCGAGGTTTAAATCATATTTTTTTTATATATTTGAATGTCCACACCTTTTATCATTTGATATGAAGAATTTTGTTTTTCATATTTGGATGCTCATATCTTTTATTATTTGGCCTACTAATGGAGATGCTAGACATAGGAATTTAACAACATGTGTATGCGTAAGATCTTGTAGCAAATCTTCCACCATTACACTATAACTTCCTGGTGCTCTCCCACCTCAATCAAACCAATGGCTATCCCATAAATTGCTCATTGCGCCTACCCACACCATCAAAACACCTCTCAATTTTCTCCATTGCCCATATCTAATTAGCTTTCTTTAATTAATGTGTTTTTCCAAAGAGATTATGTTAAAAAAATTCGT